>CM076571.1:190099396-190405155 GCA_034641835.2 Pinus albicaulis | reverse complement strand
TTCATAGAACAATTAGGAACAATCACTAGTTATACTTATAGTGTTTCTTCTACCTATTCAGAGATACTTTCAGACTTAATATATGTATATTTAAGAAATATAGCTTTTCCATTAGTCCTTTACAAATGTTTTTAGATTTCATACATATATATTTAATGAATAGAACCTGTCTTTACAATCTGACATTATATATATAAATGTTATAAATCTATTTAAAAATCTCCTGAAAAAATATTTGTGCAGACTTGATGCCTGGGCTACTTCCAGTCTTCTGTCTTGTTGTTTATTGGTTTTGCAAAAATTGTAATTGACATCTGAAACATTAATTCATCTCTGTAAAAGTGGGAGAGGCATTAAGATTATTTGTCCATACGGTGTGTAGTACAAGTACGCACGTCTACAAAGGAAGCAGGGACATTAATTTTTCATATATTCTTATGTATCAACTTTGATCAGCATCTCCCAATTTGGGAAATATTTTTATGGTAACAGAAATAGTAAATCGCGATTTCTAAGTTTATGCTTCCTTAGCTTATAAGTTCATATTTTTTTTTTGCAGATTTCTATATTCACTATTAATAGTACTACACCAAATTCTATGTCTAAACACCGTACTAAGACTAAAGTTAGTCTTATGTTCCCTGCTCTTGGCCTTTGTTATAATTTCCTCCACAATATGATTCTTCTTCACCTACACTTTACGACTGAAAGCTTATATATTAAGCATTATTGGGTGATTGATATTTACTTTGTTAAGTTCTTTTTCTACTTTAATATTCAAATACTCCAGTATTAGCTTTTGATAAGTATTTGTTTAAGAATTTTCAGTCAAGCTTCGATTCTATGACATAATATATATATAATCAATAAATTGTGCACGTACAGTGGCGATGCCACAAATGGTTTGAACAGTATTTCAAGCCAAGAATACAAGTCTCTTTAAATGGTATAATTCTGGTTTTTGTTTTTGTTGTATTTAATTATTTTGTATTTTTAAAATTTTATTTACCTATTTTTCATTTTAAAATTTATATTTAACTTCAATTTCTAAAGTACTACAATTATAAAATTTTCATATATACTATCAAATAACATATTGCATTATATAAAATAACAAATTACATCATATAAGCCAAGCCTATGTCTTTAAGTCCTTAGTTCCCACACAAAGTGACCATTGCGATTAATATTCGCCTTATAATCAAACCCACTATAAATATGCCACTATTCGAATGTTCCTATGCCGCCATCCCTCAATGAAATTGAATCAACTCTATTTAATTCAATAAATGATTATATGCTTCAAACGCATGCATAACCACCATTAACCCAGTCATGTGCAGCATTACCATTTAACCTTTTTACACAAAGCCTTCGTAATTTAATTCGATCTATGGTCCTACCTCGATGACTTTGCCCTCGATAATTATTCCTTCCATCTCTAAACCAAATTTCTGATTTTTTTCTCAAACACAAGTTTTTGTTTCATGAATCCAAAAGCCCAAATTAAGAATTATTTAAATTTATATAACGGTGGATTTGTTTGAACGAAACGGAGTCAGTTTTAAGTGAAGACTAGTCATCCCCAAAAAGTGTCTTGTTGATGTTGGAGCTTGCAATGCTATCGCAATCGCAATCGCATCTTATATTATGTTACAATCGCAAATGGTTCTAACATGGCCCGAATGTTATGTGAAGTCCGAACCCGATGTCGTTTATGGACTGGATTTAATTCCTTTATCGTGTGTCTGTTCTCAATCGGAATCGGAAGATTCAAGATGGCCTATTTGTATTCTCAAGTTCCGGATCTGATGCATATTATAGGCTGGATTTAATTTGTTCATCGCGTGTCCAAATCCGTCGTACACCAAAACTTGTTTGCGGATGCGATGAGCTATTATGAACTCAATTTAATGACTCATCGCGCATCCAAATGGCCATGTGATGTCAGCCAGATTGTAACGGGATATGTGAATGTATTTTTGTTGAATCGAATTTCAAGTCTGGAGCTTTATCGCGCAACGGAGGTTTGAAGTTTTATAAAGGCTTTATATTAAATTTTTATTAACGTTTTTGTTTTATGTTTTAAACATCGCGCGATGGAGTTTTTATACTATGGTTTATTTTTGTTATCGCACAACAAAAAGGTTTATAACCTTTGATTTATATGTTTTAACATTAAACATGTGCTCATTGTAAGGTGGACCCGAAAGGGCAATGCATAGGTTTTAAGTTTAGCTTTATTTAACATTTGTTTCCACTCTACACGGTTTTGGATGTTATTTAACATCTAGCAAATGCTGAAACAGTGGTACAGCTATGCACTTTAGCGCCATCTTGCTTTTTTTAAGTAGTGACTCCACCGTATATCCAAATCAATTGATATATATTCCTATGTATATAATGCTTGCTAATTTGGATTATTTAGTTATTATTCTTTTAATTTTGGAATATTTATTTATTTATTTATTAAGATGAATTGGTGATTGGATTAAGTTAATTTTGAAAATTTTTATTATAATTTTCAAGTATTTATATACATATTTTTGTACATAATTTAATTGGAAATTTGAACTTAATCCTTTTCATACATAAAGTTTTATTTATACATAAAGCTTTATTTAAAGATCTCAAATTAAACAACCCTGCAACTATAGTTATTTTAATTTAATTTTTTTATTTTCCAAGATGATGATTGCAAATTAAACGACCTTGCAATTCGATCTGTTGCAATTTACAATTTTTATTTCCCAAGGTTGCAGTTCCACCTGTTTTTTCGTTCTCTTTCACAGGTTCCATTAATCAACTCCAACCTACAATATTCCACATATATATATATATATATATTTATTTATTTATATTAATTTTTTTAAGCTTAAATTTTACTTATATACTTTTTCTATAGATCAATATTTAGTTAAATAATCACTTCAATATATTTTTAAAAATATATTATATTATTATACATTTCCATTATTATAAAATATTTTTTTTAGATTTTATTATTACATATTTATAATTTAAAGTAGAGCCAAAGTTTATAAATTATATATTTAATAAATTAATCCATACATATATATATATATATATAATATTTATTTATTTTTACTAATTTTTTAAACTTAAACTTGATTTATATATTCAAATGGTTGCTTCTTTTATAATTTATTTTGATAAATATAACATTTATATATATATATATATATCAATCTATTTAGCTCCTTAAAATTAGTTAAAAAAAAAAAAAAACCTATATTTAATAAATTAATCCATACATATATTAATAATGGAATACTTTTTCTATAGATCAATATTTAGTTAAATAATTACTTCAATATATTTTTTATAATATATTATATTATTATACTTTTCCATTATTATAAAATATTTTTTTTACATTTTATTATTACATAGTTATAATTTAAAGTAGAGCCAAAGTTTATAAATTATATAGTTAAACAAAATATCATAGTTTATATATAAATTGATATTGATTAGCAATGTTTATAAAATATCTAATATGAGATGGATGGCCATATTATTTCTCTCTAAGTTAACAACTAAAATCACAACACTAAATTCAATTTTATAAGTTTACTTTAATTTAGCTATATCTAATTGTATTATAAAACAAGTGTAACCATATTATATAAAAAAACATTAGAAATTGAAAAATATAATTAATAAAAAAACACATCCCTAATGAATAGAATATCAAATCTATCCAATATCTAAAAAAATCAAATTAGTTAACTAAATTATATTATTAAATTTTAGAATATATAATGAATATATCAAATATATAACTATACAAAATATTAAACGATTTTAATCGCTATATACTATGCCATATAATTATATTAAAAAAAAAAACAACAACAACAACAACAACAGAAATTGAAAAATGTAATTAAAAAACGACATTCCTAATGAGTAAAATAGTGAATCTATCCAATATCTAAAAACTCAAATTGGTTAACTAAGTTACATTATTAAATTTTGGAATATACATTAAATATATCAAATATATAACTATACAAAATATTAAACATGTCCTCTAATTTTAAGTGAAAATAACATGCAACTTCTTGAACAATAACAATATATATATATATATATATATATATACAAAGCAAATCCTCATAACCATGCTGAAACTCAAATTAACCCCTAAAATCACAGCACTAAATTCAATTTTATAAATTTGCTTTAATTTAGCCATATCTAATTCTATTATAAAACATGTGTAATTATATTATATAAAAAAACATTACGAATTGTAAAATATAATTAATAAAAGACACATCCCTGATCAATAGAATATCAAATCTATTCAATATCTAAAAAAGTCAAATTACTTAAATAAATTATATTATTAAATTTTAGAACATATAATGAATATATGAAATATATAACTATACAAAATATTAAACAATTTTAATGGCTATATACTATGCCATATAATTATATTTATACAAAAAAAAACATTAGAAATTGAAAAATGTAATTAAAAAACCACATTCCTAATGACTAAAATATTGAATCTATCCAATATCTAAAAACTCAAATTGGCTAACTAAATTACATTATTAAATTTTGGAATATACATTAAATATATCAAATATCTAACTATACAAAATATTAAACAATTTTAATTGCTATATAAAATAACATGCAACTTTCTAATAATAACAATAATTTCTTTCTATATATATATATATTGTTATTATAAATTCTTATAATAATATTTTTATTTTTAGCATTATAAATTTTCATATTCATATATATACTTTAGGGAAATGTAAAAGTTTTCAGATCTAAAAAAATCAAATTAATTAACTAAATTATATTATTATATGTAATTAATACTAACATAAATTCTTATTTTTTATTTTAATTTAGCTATATTTAAACTAAACTAAGCGACAACTTTATTACAAAGAAAATCCTCATAGACATCCTTAAATTCAAATGGAAACATTTAGCAAATCCTCATAGACATGCTCAAACTCAAATTCCAACACTTATTTCTAATTTGATTTAACTATACTTTATTACAAAACAAATCTTCATAAACATCCTCAAATACTATTATCTTTTTCAATAAATGGCAAATGGAAAGTTAAAAAGCAATGAATCAATAAAATATTCGATATACTTTTGAATTGCAATTGCAAATTGTATTAAAATTAAGTGTCTTATTGATGTGGAACATTGCGATGCGATCGCAACCGCAATCACAAGTTATATGATACAACCGCATATGTTTTTCTTGCCACCATTGAATGATGCGATGCGATTGGCACAATTGCAATCGCAAATCGCAAGTTCAAGTTATTTTGTTAGGGTCCAATTGCAATGGTATGAATCAATGAAACATTTGATATATTTTTGAATTGCAATCGCAAATTGTATTAAAATTAAGTGTCTTGTTGATGTAGAAGATTGCAATGTGATCACCGCATCTGTTCATTTTTCCACCGTTGAATGATGCAATTGGCACAATCGCAATCGCAAATTGCAAGTTCTTTTGTTTTGCACTCATTGCAATCGTAAGTCTCCGACCCCATAAGTTTTATAAGGCGGATCTGATTTCCACATCGCGTAACAATTTGGGCATATGTTTTCTTTACTACTGTTCAATGATGCGATGCGATTTGCCCAATCGCAATCGTAAATCGCAAGTGCTTTTGTCTTCGCTCGATTGTAATGGCAAGTCTCGGACCCAATAAGATTTATAAGGCAAATTTATTTTCCATATTTCGTTTAAGTTTTTTCACATTCACAAATCGTAAGTTTAAGTTCTTTTTTTATGGTCCAATTGCAATGGTATGAATCAATAAAACATTTGATATACTTTTGAATTGCTCGCAAATTGTATTAAAATTAAGTGTCTTGTTGATGTAGAAGATTGCAATGCGATCGCCGCATCCGTTTATTTTGCCACCGTTGAATGATGCGATTGGCACAATCGCAATCGCAAATTGCAAGTTCTTTTGTTTTGCACTCATTGCAATCGGAAGTCTCCGAACCCATAAGTTTTATAAGGCGGATCTGATTTCCACATCGCGTTACAATTTGGGCATATGTTTTCTTTGCTACTATTCCATGATGTGATGCGATTCGCCCAATCGCAATCGCAAATCGCAAGTTCTTTTGTCTTCGCCCCATTGCAATGGCAAGTCTCGGACCCGATAAGTTTTATAAGGCAAATTTATTTTCCATATTTCGTTTAAGTTTTTTCACGTTCAGCGGGGTCCACAGTTGCAAAAGGTTCATTTGATATGTTGTACTTTATCATGCAATGGATATAAACTGTTGTTTTAATAAACCCAATCAATGTTTTAAATTAATTTCGGAGCTATATTACAACATACTCTATGGTTCAACCTAAAACAGTACTACGCATATAATATGCTCTCATATTCTAACCCCAACGCTAACCTTTGAAAGCTTCAGACGCCATAGCTTTATAAACCTTTCTTTTCTATTTCCCAATGCGATTAATCGCAACTCAATGCTTCCCATTGCGATTAATGCATTTGCCAATGTTCCGATGCGATTCCCTTACTCCGATGCGATTGATGCATTCGCAAACGTTCCGATGCGATTAATGCCTTTTAAGCCGGAACTTCAAATACATATAAATCATAGTTCATAAACACATCGGCTCCGCAATCACCATCGCGATTTTTATTAACACATTCCACTGTTATGATTTTCTCCGATGCGATTCGTGAGGATCCCACAAAGTTAATAAATTTTTCTGTCCATTCGATTTATTATAATCTATGAATTTTCCAATGGTTTAAAAATCAACACCACTCATCGGGCCCACGATGCATTATAGCCTACCTTTATATATCGCGCATCAACTATGATATATCAGCATACATTACAACCTCGGATATAACTCAACCTTTGAATGTATTGCTCAAGCGCAGCATTACCACGCTGCACACTTACATTGAAACTTAAGCAAATAATTAACCATAATACCTGCGCCAATAACACTTGGGCTAAGATTAAAATATCAACTACTGATATATTGGTCTGGGCCCATGAGCGAATTAACTCGCCTAAGTTAAAACATAACAAAACCTATTACAAAGCCTCTCGGTCCTTTTATAAATTGCGCATGAACATTGCAAAAATTTGCATATAACATATACGACCAAAGGTTAAAAACCCAAAAACCGGCTTATCAAATCCGCTGAATAATATGCATCGAATCCGCTTTAAAACAATGTAGACTACGCATATAATATGTTCTCATATTCTAACCCCAATGCTAACCTTTGAAAATTCCGGGCGACACAGCTTTATAATCCTTTATTTTCTATCTGCCAAGGCGATTAATCGCAACTCAATGCTTCTGATTGCGATTAATGCATTTGCCAATGTTCCGATGCGATGCCCTTCCTCCGATGCGATTGATGCATTCGAAAACGTTCCGATGCGATTAATGCCTTTTAAGATGGAACTTCAAACACATATAAATCAGAGTTCATAAACACATTGGCTCCGCAATTGTCATTGGGAATTTTATTAACATGTTCCGCTGTTATGATTTTCTCCGATGCGATTCCACAAGGTTAATAAATTCTTCTGTCCATTCGATTTATTATAATTTATGCATTTTCCAACGGTTTAAAAACCAACACCACTCGTCGGGCCCACGATGCATTATACCCTACCTTTATATATCGCGCACCAACTATGATATATCAGCATACAACGCTGCACACTTAAATTGAAACTTGAACAAATAATTAACCATAATACCTGCGACAATAACACATGGACTAAGGTTAAAATATCAACCACTGATATATTTTAAGGTCTTGGCCCATTAGCGAATTAACTCGCCTATGTTAAAACATAACAAAACCTATTACAAAGCCTCTTAGGCCATTTATAAATTGCGCATGAACATTGAAAAAATTGCATATAACATATACGACCAAAGTTTAAAAACCCAAAAACCTGCTTATCAAATGCGCTGAATAATATGCATCGGGTCTGCTTTAAAATAATGCAAACCGCCCATTACAAAAATCTCTGATGCCGATTGAAAAATGGACGCGATGAAAAATTTAACTCCGCCATAGTAAACAGGATCGGGTCCGGAGTTCATACTCTTTCGATGCCATGAAAGCATCTGGCCATTGCTATGGTGACTTATGTCAGTTCCCATTGCAATGATCGCATCAGAACATCGCCACATGAACAAGACACTTTCGGGACGACGGAGTTTTAACTAAAAACTCTCCCGCGCATTAAAAAAAAGTATCTCTCTGTTTCATATTAAAATACTGTGTTTTCCCAAATACAAAGTCTGTGCCCCAACACAAAAAAAAAACTTTGTTTTTCAATTTATTTTGTACAAAAAAAAGAAAAAAAACATTTGAAATTGAAAAATGTAATCAAAAGACCACATTCCTAATGAGTAAAATATTGAATCTACCCAATATCTAAAAACTCAAATTGACTAACTAAATTACGTTATTAAATTTTGGAATATACATTAAATATATCAAATATATAAATATACAAAATATTAAACAATTTGAATTGCTATATATCATGGCATGCAATTTTAAATAAAAATAACATGCAACTTTTTGAATAATAACAATAAATTCCATATATATATATATATATATATATATATATATATATATATAACTTATATTTATCTTTATTATAAATTCTTATAATAATATTTTTTATTTTTAGCATTATAAATTTTCATATTCATATATATACTTTACGAAAAATGTAAAAGTCTTCAGATCGTAGGCAATATGGCATTGCAATTGTACTTGGGTCAAATTGGATTAACAAAATATTAGTAAAAAAAGATTCTAAACCTTTCAAATGGCAACATTTAGCAAATTCTCATAGACACATTCAAACTCAAATTGCAACAATTATTTCTAATTTAATTTAACTATACTAAACAAAGCAACAACTTTATTAGAAAGCAAATTTTCATAAACATGTTGAAACTCAAATTGCAACATTTCTATAGTAGCTACTCTTCCATACTCGTATTGATTCCAAAAATAAGGTAAGCATATCTAGCAAATCTAATCTACACATCAAATGCATGTGCTCATGGGCCAATACAAAAGTTGTTTCACTATAATTTAGATAGATTTAAACTACAACCAAACTCAAATTGCAACAATTATTTTTAATTTAGTTTAACCATACTTTATTACAAAACAAAACTTCATAAACATGCTCAAATTCAAATTGCAACATCTTTATAATTGGATTAAGCAACATGTAATAGTCGTAATAGCTATCTATACAAATCTCCAACATCACATTGCAACATTACTATATTTAAACTAAGCAACAGGTAGTCGCTACTTATAGCCTTGTTTATTTGGTAAGTGAGATGAGTAAGAGCCACGGGAGCATAATTAGTTTAGAGAGAACGAGTCTTGATCACATTATATTGTTTCTACAAAGGCCCACGGCACAAATGGGTCTTTGATAACCGGTGTAGTCGTTATAATTTTATTCTTTTCAATGCTTAGGCATAGAAGTAGGTAAATTTTATTATAATTTATTTATTTACGAGTGACAAATGTAAATATTAACGGTTATGTGTAAATGTAAATTTGATTAATTAACAGCGAGTGAGAAATGTAATAACGGTTATGTGTAAATGTAAATTTGATTTGTTATTTCAAATGTAAGAGATTTATTTTTAAATTAATGAAAAATATGTAATTTAAAATAATTATCAAATAAAGATTTGTTTTTTTTTAAATGTAAGAGATCTATTTTTAAATTAATGAAAAATATGTAATTTAAAATAATTATCCAAATGCCAAGTGGTTGCAAGCACATGTGGAGTCTTTGTCTCGATCATTGCTGAAAGATACCGTGGAAAGAAACAAACGCTGGTTTAATTCCATAGTACATTTTACCAATTTTTTATCCCGCCATCCAATCTTTGAAGATCTATAAGGTCTAATTTGTCAAAATTTGATTGGTGGTAAAAGGCCCCACTCTAATCTGGTGCACAAAAGTTTGAGAAAATCTATAAGATCTACCGTTATAAAACCGTCTCCATTCTCGTCAAAAACGCCGAACACTTCAGCCAGATCCCCTTCTCCATCCATATGATCCGCCATCGCTTCTTTTTTTTCACCTCCTTTACCACTCATCGATTCATACAGCGTCAAGAACTCATCAAAATCCACATGCCCGTCGCTATTGAGGTCCACGGTTCGAATCGTGTGGAGCAATTCCTCTTCACCAATGCACAGCCTGAGCTTTTCAAAAGATTCTTTCATCTCCTGCTGGCTGATTAACCCGTCAACGTTCTTATCAAAGGTCGAGAAAACCCTCCTCAGCTCCTCTCTGCCGATCGCATTGTATGAAACCCCGTCGATTTTATTATCCGCCATTAAAGCTTTTTCAGAAGCTTTGGTGTCGAAACAGGGCTTAATTTTTTTGGCAAACATATCGAAACAGCGAAGTGAAGAGCCCGTAGACCCCCGATCGGGGTGATCAACTGACAACAAGAAATCCATGCCATGGCAACCTGGCACGCGCTCCAAACCCAAGTCATTAAGAGTTTTAATGCAGGCTGGTCCGGAAAAATCACGGAAGTGTGTGACAAGCCAAAATCGTATCATGGTGAAAGGTGGCCAGGCTGTGTGGACAGCTCATCGAAGGCAAACCACCGAAAAGGTAAGAGTCATCCCCTCGCTCCTCCATTCATTCATGCATGGGCTTTTGCATGCACTTGTCTGGAGGTGGCAGAGGAGAAGACACAACAGCGACCAGTTGAACCTCCAATCGTTCCTGTCACGGTATGTATCCGTCATTCTCACTGCTATTATGGAGCCAACTATTGTAAGTTTCCTTAATCTTCTATGCAATCATGAAAGGATGGGTTTGAGCAAAATTCTGTATCCTGTAATCCCCATTATGCAACCTGTGTCGCCTTGTTTCCGGGATCCTAGCTTGTTCCCTGTCCAGAACGCTTCATCGTGCCTGTCACGGTATGTTTTCGTCATTTTCAGTGCTATTATGGAGCCAACAGTAGTAAGTTTCCTTCGTCTTCTCTATAAGCATGCAAGGATGGGTTTGAGCAAAAGTTTGTATTTTGTAATCCCAATAATGAAACCTGTGTCGCCTTGTTTCCGAGATCCTAGTTTATTACCTGTCCAGAATGCATCTTCGGTCCCATCTCGGTCTGTATTCGTCATTTTCACTGCTATTAAGAAACCCACAGTAGTAAATTTCCTATGTCCTCTGCATAAGCATGCAAGGATGGGTCTGAGCAAAATTCTGTATTCAGTAATCCCATTAATGCACACTGTGTCGCCGTGTTTCTGGGATCTTAGTTTATTACTTGTCCAGGCCACTTCCTCTGGGCGCAGTCATCAGAGTCTAGGAATCCAGTTAAAGGGGTGTCGTTCTACCAGCAGGTTTTTACATGTCCGGAGCTTTACCAATTGTCTCAGACATCAGTATAGTCAGTTAATTAAGCATATTGGTCACATCCCTCTTTATTATGAGGTCCCCCACAGTGACAATCAGTTTATTCATTATAATGTCATCTGGAATCTTAAGTTGAGAAACAGCGTATGGTACCCTACCCAGAGTCCCATGACCCATGCAGCTATTCTGTCTGATAATTTGCAAAGTATAATCTCTCGGGTTAGGTCTTGTCGGAAGTATGACAACCATGAGATTAACGCCCAAAGGTGGCGCATAGACCACAACCATCTGACTCCTTATTTTGTTGCTGTTCCTGTTGATATGTTGATGCATGCATATAGGTACTCTATAGAAATGGGAAATCGCCGAGCAAAGATAGACGCTGCCAAAGGAAAACAGCCAGAGCAATCTGAGCTAGTCCCGGCGAAAAGAGGACGCAAAACCAACCAGGAACATTTGGAAACGTTAGCTGCTACCTATGTCATAGGCAATTCTTCTAAAACAAGGCAAGCCATTTGGGGATGGGAAAGGGAAATCCAAACTGAGCCTGAGGATAATGAGACAGAAGCAGATATTTTGGATTTTATCCAAGATCCAGGCAACATGAGAGGCCGCCTCACTTTGTTCAACCAGACTATCCATACTTATTCGATAGTGAAATGCTTGATAGCGAAAGCCATTCAGAGCTTTCATCCTGAGCATAGACAAGTAGAACCAGCAAAGCAGGGGACAAGCCTACAGGCTCAAATTCTGGAAATCCAGGACCAGCTTCAACACATAAAGATAACTCAATATCAGACTGTGGACAGAGTAAGCAGAATGGATGATAAGGTGGGAAGGATGGAAAAAATCCTTCAACAGCTCTTACAACAGGTACAACAAGCAGAAATGCCTGGCACCAGCGCCAAGGACCCAGCACCAGTCTCTTCTTCAGATGCATAATAGCTATGTCTTTTAGAAACTTTGAAGTTAGTGTTGTTTTAAATTTTGATGATTTTGCTGTTTAGATATCAACTTTACATATGTTCTAGGAAAGCAAATGTAGGAGCAATAGAACAGACAACTCATGAGAAGTTTAGGCGTATGAAACAATCTCAGTTTTGGACTGCTTACCATGCATTTAGATGGCCAACAGACCTGGTTTCCTACGGGCAGGTTGAGGCCACAGTTTAACTTTTATATTATGTATCCTGCCTTACAAATATAAATAGAAAATGAAATGGACCCACCGAATTTACAAAAAAAAAGAAGTGAAGAGCCCGTAGAGAAAATCGGTCCTTAGTATCAAGCTTACCATGCTTTGATCCGCTGGAAAGCCAAGAAACCCTCGAATTTCCGCCATTAAATCTGCATTCTTGAACTCCATGGAAACAATGTGTACGATTTCTTGAACCCCGTGGAAACAATATGTACGATCCCAACGGCGAGCCTTATTTCAGCTGCCATAAGCCCATTAATGCGGCCCAGGCAGCTGTTGCCCGCCGCACGATGATCGTGTGCTTTAATCCGACGGCGAGCATCAGCTGCCTGGGCCGCATTAATGGGCCTATGGCAGCTGAAATAAGGCTCGCCCGATCCCAACAGGCTATAATTCGTACTGCAAATAAGAAAGTGCAGTCCGCACCACGCAGGTTAACGATCCAGTGGAATTCTGCCCTGATTTAAAGCAATGGCCGCCCATCAGCTTCAAGTTCAGGCGCAGCGCAGAAAATAAAAAGAAAGAATTGGAGTGAGTGGTGCGGGAATCAGTCCTTCGACGTGTGGTTTACCGAAAAAGGACGCGTTGAGGATTCTCAATCCACGCGAAGACAGTAGATAAGGTGGGTCTGACCATTCCGCGTAATCCATATCCGCTTACGTGTGGGACAGGGCTTTCCTGTTTCTGAAGGCATTACGCGTATCTTTGAAAACGGTACACCAGGCTTAGTCTTTCGCAAAATTAGTAAAATATGAAAGTTTCGCAAAATTAATAAAAAATTAGGAAAATATAAACTTTTTGCTATTATTATTTTTAAATGCTTAGGCTTCGAAGTGGTAAAATTTATTCCGATTTATATATTAACGAGGATTGGGAAAAGTAAACTTCTAAATATAGATTTGATTTATTTATTTTTATTGAAAGATAAATATGCCCCTTAAAATAATTAGTAACTACTTTGTAAGAAATAAAGTTTCGCTTTATCACCTGTATAATTACTATTTTTTAATCCAAAACTTTATTCTACGGAAACAATTTTAAACCTTATAATTGTGGAATTATTGAAAAATATAATATTTTTTATAAATTTTATATATTAATTTAAATATTAAAAAATTACATCTATTCTAAAATATTGAAATTACTATTTAAAACCTCAATAATAACTAATTAATTAATTTAATTTAATGAATCCATTGCATTTTGCAAAACCATTTGTAGGTAAACAAATGATAGCTCGAAGGCATAATAGAGATGAGTTGTCTTAGAGTTATCCAAAATATATACTTAACAAAGTATTATTTATAATAGAGATGAGTTGTCTTAGAGTTATCCAAAATATATACTTAACAAAGTATTATTTATATTGAGTGTGGGCAGAATATTCATAGTTTTATATAATTCTATGGAACTTCTATATTAATCCAAGGAATGTATTTATTATATACTTTAATGTTATCACATGACCAAGTAAAAAATATATATAAACATGGTATTTTGAATAAATGTAGAATTGGGTTAGCAAGACTATATTGAATATTAATGAAATAAAACTTCTAAAACATATGTTAACATCATACCATTCATATGTTGGCTAGCTAAAGTTACAATGAAATGTATTTAAAGTTAATTCAATGTCATGCTCCTTCTAATTGTCGACTGACAAACTGGTGTACAAACCTTAATTGTTACTATGCCAATTTCCCGTCGTGGTTACCGCTTAATCCTTGCTTGAATCCTTAAGGTTTGTAGACTCGATGGAATTTTCTCGATGGGGTTTCTACCGACAGTTGTCGATCCCTGGCTCCACATGTGTTCGATCTTCAACCGTTGATGGAGAAGGACTTGATCTAACGACTGAGGTTTTTGGGCATATAGTTAGGGTAACTAACTCCCACCCCAACTGATCCAGATATTTGCAGGAACGCAACAGAATACACATATAGCCATAGATACAAAGATGCAACAGAAATAATGTTTCATTTTATTAATAAAACAAATGACTGAAATAAACAACTAGGGCGCTGGTAGGCATATCTCTGAGAAGAGATGTGGCGGCTACAAGCCTCTGAACTGTGTTACAATGATACATAATGGAAATGAGCGAGCGAGGGCACTGGTAGCGTATCTCTGAGAAGAGATGTGACGGCTACAGGCCTCCCCACTGTGTTACAAAACTAACATGATGGAAATAGATGAGCTAGGGTACTGGCAGCGCTTATCTCTGAGAAGAGATGTGTCGGCTACCACCCCCTGAACTGTGTTATAGAACTGAAATGATGGGAATAAGCAAGCTAGGGAGCTGGTAGCGCTTATCTCTGATAAGAGATGTGTCGGCTACCAGCCCCTCAACTGTGTTACAATGAGGCTCGAAGGCCTATTTATTGTTGAGAAACAATGTAAAACCCGAAATGTCCAAAAACCTAATCGTAGGAGATGAAGCGCCAAAACTGTGGGCCCCATTTGGGTAAGTTGGTGTTTCAACTTCTTGGGGACGTAACTTTGGCATCCAATCTCCGTTTGACGCGCTCAATAGCTCGTTAGAAAGATCTATCAAATGACTACAACTTTTGAGTGAGCAACATTAGTGTATGATGTTGCTCCCCGTTTTCCCAAAAAGCGTCGTTTAGGGCTTCAAAATGGTTCCGAAAGTTCAGGACCCGAAAAAATACTATAAATAGTAAGTTCTGCTGAAACTTACAAACTGAAATAACTGATGGTGGGGGTTCAAATGGACTCGGTGGGTGGCCACCAATATCCACCTGGATCTTTAAGTCCTCAAAATGGCTCGGGAGTGCAGGACCCGAAAACCTGCTAAAAATAGTAAGTTGTGATAAAGCTGAAAAACTGAAAGAATTAATGCTGTGGGTCCAAACGGAATAGGTGGGTGGCCACCGATATCCACCTAGATCATTCCTCCCTCCTTAGGAAGCAATGGTCTCCATTGCATTAAGTTCCTCCATGGGGGGGCAAATTCTTCTGAACTTGGTGTTGGATTTGTCTAGGATGTTGTGGACATGTTGGCAAACGTGATAGATGTAGATGTGCCATCGGTGGGCAGCCATTGAAGGATCTAGGAAAAGTTATCCATCATTGCGTTCCTTTGTTTCTCGAGGGCCTCCTCAAGATAGATCTTGATAGGATCTCCCGCTCCCTCATTTTTTTTCCTTCCGCCATGGGGGGTCGTCGAGGTTGCGAGGTTGAAATCATTATACCCTGGCTGCATCAGGGACATGAAAAGAAAAACAGAGAAAGAGCATACCCCTCTGATATCACTAATCCAGATTTTTTCAGGAACACAACAAAATACACATATAGCCATAGATACAGAGATGCAACGGAAATAATGTTTCATTTTATTAATAAAACAAATGTCTGAAATAAACAACTAGGGCATTGGTAGGCATATCTCTGAGAAGAGATGTGGCGGTTACAGGCCTTTGAATTGTGTTACAATGATACATAATGGAAATGAGCGAGCGAGGGAACTGGTAGCATATCTTTGAGAAGAGATGTGACGGCTACAGGCCTCCCCACTGTGTTACAGAACTGACATGATGGAAATAGATGAGCTAGGGTACTGGCAGCGCTTATCTCTGAGAAGAGATGTGTCGGCTACCAGTCCTTGAAATATGTTACAGAACTGAAATGATGGGAACAAGCGAGCTAGGGAACTGGTAGTGCTTATCTCTGAGAAGAGATGGGTCGGCTACCAGCCCCTGAACTATGTTACAATGAGGCTTGAAGGCCTATTTATTGTTGAGAAACAATGTAAAACCCGAAACATCCAAAAACCTAACCCTAGGAGATGAAGCGCCAAAACTGTGGGCCCCGTTTGGGTAAGTTGGTGTTTCAACTTCCTAGGGACGTAACTTTGGCATCCGATCTCTGTTTGACGCGCACAATATCTCATTAGAAATATTTATCAGAGGAATACAACTTTTGAGTGAGCAACAACGGTCTACAACCCATGTTGCTCCCCTTTTTCCCAAAAAGCGTCATTTAGGGCCTCAAAACCACTCCGGAAGTTCAGGACCCAAAAAACTGCGATAAATAGTAAGTTGTGCTGAAACTTACAAACTGAAATAACTGATGGTGGGGGTTCAAATGGACTCTGTGGGTGGCCACCAATATCCACCTGGATCATTTAGTCCCCAAAACGGCTTCGGGAGTGCAGGACCCGAAAACCTGCTAAAAATAGTAAGTTGTGATGAAGCTGAAAAACTGAAAGAATTGATGCTGCGGGTCCAAAAGGAATAGGTGGGTAGCCACCGATATCCACCTAGATCACCAATTCCACCCGCTCTCCTCATTCACTTCAAACTTTCAGGCCCACTCTATAACCCTACCCTGCTCCTACTGCATTTTTTCACAAGCTTACCAGCTCTAGCTCCTGCTCAAGCTATTTCTAGGTGAAATCCTATAGATGTTTATCCTTTTTCTAACTTCCACAGTTCTCTTCTCTAAGCATTCTCTCTTAAGTAAGCTATTTTTCACAGGAACACCGAGGTTCGTCTTTAGTCCAAGATCCTTCTTCTAGTGTCCTAATTCTGTCTAATGCCAGAGAGCGTTCAACATATAATTTTTGTGCTTTTTCCTTTTGTTACAGGTAATTCTTGTGAACAACGCAAAGATATTTTGGTCTAAAGTCTCTTGTCCGTTAATTTTTTGTTTTTTTCTTAAGGTTCCAAGTTTTCTTAATGTGGCTTAATTCTTTCTATATGTAACCAACTCATTAACCAGAGATTACAAGGGGTGGCCACCAGTCTCATGCAGGTGTCAAAGCCTTCAACTTCTTTAGGTATGTACTCGGCACCTACTGCAATTTAGGTTTTAAATCTTAAGGGAAGACACTTGCCAAATTCCCCATTGCTTTCTTGCAGGAGTGTTCCCACAGTTGTTTTACCCTACATTACCCACACTACAATATGTGTGATTTGACTGTGATCTAGGGTTATTTATAGGTTTTGTGGAGAAGCACATAACACTGGTTCCACAATGATTTTTTGATATGTTTTTCGAGATTGGAACATCATCCACTGGGCTTGAGGGTTTAAAAATTGAATTTAGTATTTAGATTGTTATACTGTATAACCACAGTTTAATATTGCTACGATGAATTGTCAGAATTTTCTGTTGTGGGGGTTGGACCTCCCTATATATTTCTTTTCCATAGCGGACTATAAGTCATGATAGTTATTTCAATATGAAGTTTTGATCCAAGATGGATCTTGATCGAGTCTAGTCGTAGTTTGCTATGTAATGTTTGAAGACCAGGATGGTCAATGATAGCAACAATTCTCAACATGCTCATAATTTTACAGTCTCTAATGCTCGTGAAATCAGCGCCAAGTCGAAGATCTCGTCGCTTTAATTCCGGTGGTATATTTGGTTCAAAAAATAGCCTCCATATGGGGGAGAAAACACCCGCTGAAATTTTCCTCCAACGAGCGAAAAATTGGTCCTTTGCAGGCTAAATGGTAGGTCAAAGTCAAAGAAGGTGGTTAAATTCAACAAAAGTACAGGTCAAAGGTCGGATGGGCAGGGTCAGGGTCGAACCCGCAACGTCTGCCATCACATTCTGAAATCTTACTGCTTTCCCACATCTCCAACTTTATTATCCATATGGCACATTATCTATTTAAATGTTAATATGTGGCATGTTGGGGGTAAGGGTTATCTGAGCCCGCCAAACCCAATGGTTAGCTAAACCGCACTCAAAAATTGGCAACGATGTGATGGGTCTCAAATTGGTGCACAATTACAATGGATAATCCAAAGTTTAAAAACCATGTTATATATAAAATGCAGCAAATACAAAATGTGCCACGGGTTGAGTTTTCGTATCACCGTTGGACTGCTACGTAACTGCCGAGGAGCAGGTAGGAAGATGTTTATATGTGACGACAGTCAACATCACTGCCTATGTTAAATGTTAAACTGTATGCTACGCACCGTCGAACTTCGATTTCCAAAGTTGGTAAGTATTAAAATCATTGGAACAAGTCACATGCCATGCGGATATGTGTGATATCACCGCCAATTCAACGTTCAATCGCCACGGACGTCAATAATGCCACGAGTTGCCATGTAATTTCACGTCGGTACATCTTCCATATCAAAACTTTGGTTCAATAATATATTACCATGTATGTTGTGTGGGAAGTTATAACATAAATCTGGCGGGTTATGGTTATAACCAAGGGTATATGTGGTCGCATGACTATGGTTGCAACCAAATGAGTCCAAAAATACAAAACCGTCGTAAAATCATATTCCAGAGCACGGGGGTTAACTCCAATGATAAGCCTGTTGTTATAACCGCATTAACATTTGTTACAACAGATCTCATATGGCGCGGTTAGGTCTATGTTGAGACTTTGGCTTAACAATATGTTCCCATATATAAACAACGCGGGAGTATCATACATATCCACCCGGACTATAATTAAAAATTTGTTAAAACAAACATTTCATATAGTGCAAAGCTATAGGATAATCCTTTATGGTTGCTAATTCGATTTAATTCGAATTGATCAATTTGTAATGTTGTTATAACATATTTCTAATATTTGTTATGTTGTTACAACCAAAATCTAAACTTAGAGTTACAAAACCTTATAAATGGTTGCCAATGCTCCAATGCAAGTCAGAGGAAGTGAAGGGAAGAAGTGAGTGGCTTTTGAGTTGCATTTGAAATTGGCATTATGAGGTCATACATAAGCCAATTTGAGCATTTGAAGAACCGAAATAGGGGTTTTGGTGCGCTCCAGACACACTGGTATATTTCGTTCGACAATTGCAGTAGTCGATACTTTAGAATTCAGTACATGGAGAATTGTCTCTTGAATTCAAGTTGAGGCAAGTAACTGAATTATGTACTTGTTGATGCATGATTTCTCATTTTCAATTGAGGTCTAGAGTCCTTGCAGGAGACTCTTTATATTGTTTTAGTTTGACACAGGTTGTCATGTTATTTCGTGAGAGTTCTGTAGGAGAATATTTCCTTGTAGGGGAAATAGCCACATTGTAAACAGAAAATTGATGTACCTCATTTTAAATATTGAAATATGAGCGGTCTATCATTTTGAGCAGGGCCCAGAGACGTAGCCTAGGAGGGGTGAACTTCGTCATCAAACTTTGTGTTGTTCTTCTTGATACATTAGGGGAATTTTGAGGCCTAAATGGGACTTCTAAGAAAAATGTACAACAAAAATAAAATTTATAAGAACCAGTAGGATTCATGATGACAATGTCAACCATGGGGGATGATTCACCATTTTTTAAGTAAAAGGTTAAAAATATTAAAAAATAATAAAATAATAAAACTATTTTTTCAACTCATATTTTCAACTTATCTCCCAAAGTTTTTACTCAAATTTCGAGCAAGAGTACTCGTTGGATGCAAAATATAATTCCACAGCCAAGGAGTACCCATGTTGCATACCTTTTATGGACCCTGCTACATGAAAAAACATGATTGCAATCACGTTTTTCATGTATTTCTTATTTTTTGTGTAGCAGGATCCATTGAAAGTATGCAACATGGGTACTCCTTGGATGATGAATTAAATTTTGCATCCAATGAGTACTCCCATTCGAAATTTGAGTAAAAACCTTGGGAGAGAAGTAAAAAATACGAGTTGAAAAAGTAGTTTTTCCTTTTTTTCCCTCTAAAATTTGATGACGTAATCAAAACTTATTTTATTTTTTCCACTATATTTTTATAATTTCCTTAGGAGGCCCATTTTAGACCTCAAAATTCCCCTAATGATCCTGCTTGAATTGTATGTGTAATATTCATTATGGTTCACTTTCACATGAGAACTAATTCTTGCTTGAAGGAACACCAAACAAACATGTTGTGTTGAAGACCCATTTTCAAACTTTCCAAGTGTCAAAGAACGATCCTCTTCCGTGTTTTTGGTCCATTTTTGGTATCAAAGCGGTTTTGACTAGATTTCAACGATGGGTAAAAGCATGAAGAAAATTCATTTGCAAGAACTCGAAGAGTTCAATCAGCAATATCAACAAGAGAACGTTGCATTGTGACGCATGGTGCAAACATTGCAGGAAGACAAACAAAGACTGCAAGCGAAGATAGAAGCCTTGCAGAAAAATCGAAAGAGGGATAATCCTTCAATTCAAAGTCTATCCACTATAGGAGGCAATGAAGTATCTCCACTTCATCAGGAAGATGAAGAAAGTTCATCTCTATCTACGACTCCAAAAGCACAGTCGGTGGAAGAAGCCATTGGTATTTTTTCCTCATCTTTAGAGGAATTTCCATATGTGCCAGCGTCTCCACTAGATCACTCCTCCCCTTTGGAAGCTTTTGGATGCCAAAAGATCACTTTCAGTTGACAAACAGGTGAGGGTACGGTTCCCTCACCCTTCAAATCTCAATCCATTTGGATTTTCTTGGATTTGTATCCTTGAGCCCCATACAAAGATATTCCATGTTTCCTCATTTTGAAGTCCCTTTTTTTCTGTCAAGGATAGTGTCTTGCTTCGATTCTCCAAGATATTCAAGAGATAAATCTTCAATTGAAGGAATTTGAACATTCTATATTTGATCTTCAATCAAAGGAGGCTCATACAATCTTAGATTCTCAACATTAACAACTTCATAAATTTGCATGTATGAAGGAAAATCCAACCTAAAGGAATTATAACCAATATTTTCAAAAATTTTGAATGGACCATATCAAATTGGTTTCAGCTTTTTACCTTATCCTTGGAGTCTTTCTTTGCTAATGTGAAGCCAAACTTCATCACCAACGTTAGTGTCAGTATTTGCATCCTTCCACTAGTGATCAAATAAACTCTTTCATAGTATGTCAAGGATCCCATTCTTAAATTTTTGTCATTCCATTAGGTCATCATGCAAAAATTTGGTCACTTGGTGCAAATTTAGGTCAAATATCACTCTTTTCAAAGATTTAATTACTTGCTGGCTCATTTCACCACTTTGTTGAGTGTACATCAGCCATGAGTTGTCATCATCATTTCAGTCTTTTCATCATGAAGTTCATTCAGTCAGAGTCTCCATTAGGTCTTAGGGTTTTCAAGGTCCATTAAATCACCATTTGCATGCATAAAAGTCCAGCAAGTAAAAGAGTGACAATAAACACATTTTATTATGAAAGCTTGATTTGTAAATTTAATTTCAATTCAATATGTAATTTTATGTTTCTTAATATGTAATAAGTTCTCATGGTTTCAAGGTAGTTGCATACTCAAGGTTCCATCAGCCAAGTAAGTCAAAGTTCCAAAAGTCCCAGTGTTCCAAATCCACCAAAAGATCAAATTCAAATGATCAAGATAAAAAAATGAAAAGGTAAATTGCAATGATAAAGTTGAGTTCAAAGGAAATGTGGGTCCCAAAGCCAATTTATGAAATTTCACCAAGTATAAATTGCCATTAAATACCAAGGATACACTCATTTGCATCCTCATGCATTGAGCTCTCAAACTCCCCAAGTCAAAAATCAAATTTTGAGCAAGAAAATCGAGTTTTTTGGAAGGCACTGCACTCCTGCTTGAGGCACCGCACTTTTGACAGAGAAGGAATTGCGCTCCTACTTCAGGCGTTGCGCTTTTACCTGGGAGGCATTGCGCTCCTGCTTCAGGCGCTGCACTTTTTCCAACTTTCACCCACAACTTCAAATATTCTTTGCAAGTGGTCCAATCATCAAACAAGGGTTTTCTCAGTCAATTACAAGTAATTTTCACCTCTCCAATCCCTTGATCCGAATGGAAAATGGCATCCACCCATGGTGTTCATCCACCCATGCTATCCATCCACCCATGGAATTTACCCATGGTATTGTAAATGACATTGACCCATGGTATTTATTCGCCTATGGAATTGTAAGTGACATCTATCCATGATATTCATTCACCCATGGTATGTATCCACCCATGGTATTCAGCTACACATGGAATTTACCCATGGTATTGCAAGTGGTATCTACTCATGGTATTGACCCATGGTATCCACTTATGGTATCTACCCATAGTATTGTAACTCAAAAAAAGGCTATATATAACAAGCCTCACTTTGTAAAAGGACAAATGGTCCACTTCTATAAAGTGAGGCTTGTTATTTATAGCCTTTTTTTGAGTTACAATACTATGGGTAGATACCATAGGTCGATACCATGGGTCAATACCATGAGTAGATACCACTTACAATACCATGGGTAAATTCCATGTGTAGATGAATACCATGGGTGGATACATACCATGGGTGAATGAATACCATGGATAGATGTCACTTACAATACCATAGGCGAATAAATACCATGGGTCGATGTCATTTACAATACCATGGGTAAATTCCATGGGTGGATGGATAACATGGGTGGATGAACACCATGGGTGGATGCCATTTTCCATTCGGATCATCCCTCCTTTCAATTCATAATTTTAAATTCATGGTGTAAACCCTCCTCACTCACCATTTCAAGTTTTGAGCCAAGAAACCCTAGCTTTCACCATTTCGAGCCAAGATTGTTTTTCCTAGACCCTATTTTCCCTTCCCACACTCCAGAATCACTTCCTCTACACCTACATCACCTTATCTCTCATTCGCAAGTCTCATTTCCTAAAACCCTACTCTTAGGCTGCATTTTCCTAAGCAACCACACTATATCTCTGTAATCAAATTTCCTACCCTATCTCCCTAAGTTTTTCTATCCCCCACCACTTCCCTAAGAACCCTAACTCCCTTCTTCACTTCCCTAAAATTTTCTACAGTTATCCCAACTCCCTAACCCTACTTCTTATTCCCTTTCCCTTCCCCTTTCCCCTAGGGTTTCAAAACAAAACATACACTATGAAGGAGGAAACAGACATTATGGAGGAGGAAATAGAGGAAAGGAGAGACACCACAAAGGAGGGAGGATTTTGAGGCTTAATCCATCCAACACTAGAGAATTTTTGGCCTCACCCATGATAGTCAATTTCTTCAAACATGTGGGTTGTTTTACTTCTGTGAGATGGTCCAAAGAGTGCAACATCACCCTTCTTTGACTAGAGTTTTCATCTCTAACCTCCAAGACAACCAAGTGACCATTGCAGGGGTGACCTTCACCATCTCCACATATATTATTGTTGTAGCCACAGGGATACCCAATGTGGGTGAAAAATTGTTTAAGGCCACAGATGTATATGCCCAACATTATGAACCATTTCTCAAGCCATGGTATAAAAATGACAAAAATAAATTCTTTCCTTTTAGTCACCTACTTGATAGATTTTCTCCCATGATGAAGGTCATCATGAACTTTTCACTTGTGAAGGTACATTCTCTAGACTATATTCCTATAAAATCAAGTTTCTCATGCATTTCAAAAGGGTGAAATTTATCAACATCCCTCACTATTTGTACGGGAGTATTGATAAGATGTCGTACATAGTGCATAACGGAGAGTATGAACATAATATTAACAACCTTTTCCATCACTCTATAATCAAAATAATTGTCCTTCATCATCTCAATCAGCTAAACATTGCATGGGAGACCTTCATTGAGAATGATGTCTTCATTACTCCACCGCCTCAGCCTACTAGACCAATTCCACCACCAACATCAGTGTCTCAAAGACAAACATGGTCATCTAGCAGGGTTGCAATGCATAAGGCCAAAGAGGCCAAAGAGGCCAAAGAATTCAAAGAAACCAAAAAGGTCAAAACCTACCAGAGGGGATCTAGGCAATTTTTTACTCCACATATTGTGGAAGGGGCCTTGCCTTCTTCATCATCAAAGCAGGTACATCAGGATGAGCAATAGGAAGAGACAATTGTTCATGAAAAGGAAGACCTTCTTGAGGAAGAAAGAAATTTTGATTTGATGGAATTGGATGACCAAGATGATCATGAGGCCTCAAAGATGATCATCAAATAAAAGGATGCCATAATCAAAGAACTGTAGGACAACATGGCAAGAGCCCAATTTGTCATATCATTCCTTGAACAAGAGAAGAAGCAGCTGAAAGAAAAGCATGTACTCATGGAGTTAGAGCTGCTAAAGGAAAAAAGACAAGACATCAATGGTAAGGAAATGATGGAACCTAATGACTTTGACCATGATGATACTCAAACCATCAAGTCAAGGCCAAAAACAAGAGGCCTTAAGAGAGCTTTAGAGCAGTGGAAACATGGGGCAGCACAACTTAGTTTTGAAGAAAGGATTGAAAAATAAATTGAAGATGAAAGAGAGGCGTGGCTTGACAGAGTTAACTTTCACTTTGAGAAGCTCCTTCATAAGGCAAAAAAAGACAATGAGATTCTCAGACACATGTCCAATAGATACATCACTAGGAACAAGATCTGCAACATTAACCTCAAGCAGTTGAAGAACAAATACAAGAAAACCCTAATCAAGCAAAAGGAGGAGGATAAACTTGAGATTCTTACCGATGCATCCCTGATTTCTTGAGACACTTCATCAACACTCCATCTACCAGTTTTGAAATTTTTTGGGTAAGTTTTTTCATTTTTGGTTATTTTTCCAAATTTTGACAGACTTTCAGCAAATCCACTTGTAAAAAATGAAACGCCCTTTTTCTAGGAGCCTCCAAATGAAAAATGGTCACTACCATTGGATTCATAGGGCCCTCTATATAAATTTTTTACTATTTGAACATTCTTACAGGGAGAAGTGGCCAAAAACATCCAAAAAATCACCTTTCTGCCTCATTTTTCAGGTTGGTGTTGCGCTTTTGACCAGTCTTGGAAGATTTCCATTTTGAGGGCCGTAACTTCGTAATTTCATAACTTGACAGGAATTTTTGGAAACTAGATAGTAGCAGCTTTCCAATGAGATATCTTGGGCTCAATTTGGACTTCAGCAAGTCCTCCAAATGTGACCTTGACTTTGGCACTGCGCTTTTGCCAGTTCACTGATATTTTCCAGATTTTGACTTTTTCTCAGTTGGTCAATGGATGTGATGGATTTTAATGATGTAATTGATTCATGTAAATGTAATTATTTCACTCTTTAGTTACTAGAGGTAGATACATTGGGTAAATGTGGATTTTTAGACAAATGAATCAGCTTCACCAAAGTTAGGGATGAGTTTATTAACCTCCCTATTCTTTGGGTTTCCAGTTGAGAACTTTGTGGATCAGCTCCACAAGTCAGGGATTCGACCCCTCAGCAGGGAAGAATCAGTTTTGGTCCATATTAATCACTTCTTTTCTCATAACAAGGGTTGGATTTTGTTGGATTGATCACTGAACACTTTTTTTAATCATATTTTTGGCAAGTAATAACAGACTGAGTTGTAGCTATTTTGATGGAATTATTATGGTAAAGTGATTTGACATTGTTTCTCTTTATGTTTTGAAAATGTGTGAATGTATTGTGATTTCATATTCATTCCATTTCTGAATGTAATTTTTTCCTAAGTCTGAAAGACATAATTCTTTAAGCTTATGATCTGTTTTGGAGGAATAGTTACAGTTTGTTTCATCTTCTTCTAGTAGAAAATAATTCATATTTATTATGATATTTTATCAAGTGCTAGCATTCTAGAACACTTCATCAAGATATCATTTTTTGTTGAACTGATTACCTACCTTGCTCCATTAGATACCTGTAATTCTATTCCTTGTTTTCCCTGACCTAGTTCCTTCGTTGACCTATTCACCATCCAACACCTCAAAATTCAATGAACCAAACCCCTGTGATACTATACCTAGCCTAATATCTCGTTGATCCAGTCATATTGGCTGAGATCCATTGGAGAGAGCCCTCTCTTGCCTAGTAGGGCTAGCTACTTGGAAAAATTTGGTCTGTGGTTACATTTGTTGATCCCTTATCAGCCTCAGAGATTCAATGGAGTGATAACATCTTGGAGAACATAATGTAGAAGAAAGTGATATATATTCCCTATTTGTACCATTAGGTCTTAGAATTATTTACCTCTGGATGATAGGTCTAATATTTTGTTGAGGTTGATTTGAAAAATTTGCAGAGAACCAAGTTGCTGCACAGTGAATATTCTGGCTTCGAGGAGATACACCAGATCAAATCATGATCCTCTCCCAGCTGATCTAGTTGAAGATCTAGATAATCTTGTTTGAAAGCACATATATCAAGGTATAGAAATTTAGTCAAATCGTATTCCACTGGTAAAATCTTCTTTGTTGCCTACAAAAGTTCTATCTCTTGAAGACATACCTTTTGATTTAAAATTCGAGTTGTATTTATTTCGATCCAAGTATGAAACCTCACTGTTTGATATAGTATTTGACCCATTAAGGCTTTTTGAGATAAAATCATTATCTGAGGTAGATCTTAGTTCTTTAAAATTTGAAGAAATTTTACCCTTTGAAGAAACTAAGTCTGAATCAGACTTTGACACTAAATTCTGGAGTCAATTCTATAGGCTTGAAAGCTTAGAAAACCCACTTCAATACTAGTTAGAAAAATCCATAATTCAATATCAGAAAGAGTCTTTACCTATCCCGACACAATCAAAGTCAGTTGTTTCTTCTTCGTCTGCACCATCTACTTCATTATCTATTCAGAAAACTCCTCCTATTATCACTCTTGTATTTCACTCAGTAGGAATTATGGCCATATTAACACCCCTCATCTTACCAGGTCAACTCCATGCCTTACCACAATGTTATGTCCAGAGACTACCAATTTTTGATGAAAGTTATCCAATCACTACAAAACAACACATAGTTAAAGTCACTGACTTTATTGATATGGAAGAAGTAGATGAAGACGATGCTAAAATGAGAATCATAGTTCAGAGCTTTTATGGAGAGATTAAAATCTGGTTCAAATCATTAAATGCAAACTCCATAGCCACTTCAAACCAGTTGATAGATGCCTTCATAGCTAGATGGGAGGTAAATAAGAATCCATTACAAATCCTTTCTGAATACAATAATCTGAAAAGGGAACCAAATGAATCAGTACAAGATTTTATTGCCTGATTCAACAGAGTATACAATTCCATTCCCAATGAGATCAAACCTCCTCCAGGGTTGGCCCTCTTACATTATCCGGATGGATTTGATCCAGACATGGCTTATAAGTTACGAGAAAGGAATCCTGCTACATTAGAAGACATGCAGAAGAATGCAATTAGTGTAGAAGCTAATTTGTCCATTAAGAAGTCAAAAATAAAGGGTGAGAGGAGAATAACTATCAAAGAAGAAGCATCCTCATCCTCCGATGTAAAACTGGACACCTTGATAAGAACAGTAGAAAGGATGGTTGACAGGATGTCCATTACTGAAAGACAGCCAAAACCACAAGTTAGAAATCCTAATTTCAGAGGACAAAAACATCAACCTCAATTTAGAATCAAGAAAAGAGAACAAAGGGCACCTGAGCAACCATCACAACCACAACATATTTGGACAATCTTGCAGAAAAATTATGCTCAAGGAGGTGAGGAAGAAGAATAAGATCATATTGTTGAAGAAATCACCTTTTTACAGCTGATGGCTAGCCCATATTTTTGACAGAAAATGAAGAGTATGTCGAGAAGACAGATGTGCCCAAGGATGATGACTATATTCTAGCCTAGGATCATTAGTTAGAGGTTGAATCTGATGATTATCAGTGAGGATACTTGAATTCACTCAGCTCACAACAGAGGCAATACACATTGAGGGGTAGAAATGTCCCAATAACTCTATTCAGAAGTGGGCATCTCAACAAAAGGATACTCAACCAAAACATAATTCTCAAGTTAATCTAAATAAAGGAAAATAACCTGCAACTGTAAGTTAGAACAAGGTTAATCAACTGTCTACAAGATCACCGGGTAAAGAAAAGGATAGCCAAAAGAAAGAAACTACGTCAAAGGATCATGCCGACAAAAGAGACATCATTAAAGAGGTAGACAAATCCATTCATTTGAGCTTAGAAAATGAAATTTCCAAATTGAATGTGTCAATACCTTTAACTGAACTTGTTAAGAACAATCAGTATAAGTCTCATGTAGCCAAAATGTTAAAAGTAGATCCTTCATCTAATATACTTAATGTCGGAGATGCCTAACTTGAACTTATATTTGGTCCAACAATAGACGGTTAGTTAGAGGATAGCGAAGTTCCCCATTATATTTGAGTCTTAGAATCCACCAAAATATCCTTCACAATGCCATGATTGACTCTGTAGCTTCCCACAATTTGGTGTCGAAAGCCATTATGGAGAAATTTGACCTAGATATCACTCGTCCTTACCATGACTTGTATTCCTTTGATTCAAGTAGAGCCCGTTGTCTGGGTCTTATTAAGGATTTAGTAGTTTCCCTTGAAAAAATTCCAGCAAAGAATGTCTTGATGGATGTGGTGGTGGCTGATATACCACCACAGTTTGGTATGTTGATGTCTAGATCTTAGGGATCGAAGTTGAGAGGCACTTTGCAACTAGAATTCTCTTATGCCACCATCCCAGTTTTTGGGTAATTGAGAAAGCTGTATCGAGAAACGAAGATGAAGTACATGATAACCAGCAAAGAGAAGCCTAAGAATCATCCAATTAATGTGGTACATACAAATTTAGAACCATTTATTTTTTTCAATGATAGTGGCCTAAATGATGTAGATAGTCAGCTTGTAGAAGTAGAAGATATTACAAAGATTTAGAATTGTATTAGAATAGTTTTAGATAAGGGAAAAGAGAATATTCCAAGTGCTTCAGAGCAGTCATCAGATAAGGTAGAGAAAAGTTCAGATCAGAATCAAGAAGTGGCTCGGAAAGTTGAGATAGAACATAAATCAGAATTCTAGCACTTGGATGGTGAAAATGGTCAATGGACCATGGATTTTGATGGTGCCTTGGGGAAAGACGGGGTAGGCATCGAAATTTGGATCTGAAACCCTCTTCATCAGCCTAGTAATATTCCTAAGAATGTTATATTATGTTCATACAAATTGGCTTTTGATTGTTCTAACAATGAGGCAGAATATGAAGCATTGATCGCCGGTCTCAAGATCTTGAAAAATTTGGGCGCAAGAAGAATTTTAGTATATAGCGACTCCGAACTTGTGATAAAACATGTAAAATGCAAATAATAGGCCAAGCATCCACGAATGAGATCATACATGAATGATATATTGGATATCCTAAAGATGTTTCCCGAACATACATTGTCAGCAATGCTGAGAATCCAAAATCTCATGGCAGATTCATTTGCTACAACAGCACCAAGTAATTTCAATATCCCTATATTTTCCAATAGAAAATTTGAAATCCATTTTAAACATCAGCCCATTGTTCCTAAAAACTTGCGGTATTGGAAATTATTTTGGCATGATAAGCAGGTAAACAATTTTATACAGAATGAAGGAGAATTCAAGAATTCTTTCATTGACGAAGTTTATGACAAGGATGATTAGGTCATTGAAGCTACCCAAGTTGATATTTTATAGCTGAAGGATAATAATATTCCAAGAGGTCTCATACCTTTGGAATAATTTTTTGATCAATATGATGTGGCTCGGAAGCCAACATTGGTTCGTACGAAAAAGGGTGTAGGGGATGTAAACATTGGAACATCGGACAAGCCTAAGATGGTAAAATTGTCCAAGTCTTTATCTCCTGAGGTAAAGGAAAAGTATATTGATTTTCTTTCTAAATTTTTTGATGTTTTCGCTTGGGATTATGCACTCTTAAAGTTTTATGATAAGGATATCATACATCACACCATTCCAATTAAGCCCAATCAAAAGCCCTTTCAAAAAAATCTAAGAAGGATAAACCCGAGGTTGCTGCCATCCATATAAAAAGAAGTGAATAGGCTCTACAAATTAGGTATCATTGTTCCTATCAGGTTTTCCAATTGGATATCTAATTGAATCCCTTTAAGAAATAAGACTGGTGAAATAAGGCTTTGCATAGATTTCCAAAATTTAAACAAGGTGTCTCTTAAAGATAATTACGCCCTTCCCAAAATTGATCACATCTTATAGAGAGTGGTTGGGGCTTCCTGAATGTATTTGCTTGATGGATATTCAGGATAAAACTAGATTTTAATGCAAGAGAAGGATCGGGACAAAAATGCCTTCACTAAACCCTGGGGTACGTTCAAATATGCAAAGATGCCATTTGGACTAAAGAATGCAGGGGCTACCTTTCAACGGGCGATGGATATAGCCTTTGCAGATGATAAAGATGTTTTCCTAGTGGTATATTTAGATGATTTGACAGTTTTCTTCCATTCCGATGATGAACATTTGTATCATTTAAGGATTTTTTTTCAGAAATGCAGTAAATTAAGAATCTCTCTTAATCCGAGAAAGAGCCTTTTTTCCATGGAGGAGGGAAAACTTCTTGGTCACATCATCATAAGGATGGAATCCATATTTACCCTTATCGGGTTGAGGCAATTCAAAAAATTGACTTTCCATGGAGCAAGAAAGAAATCCATGCTTTCAATGGTAAGATGAATGTCTTACGCAGATTTATTCCAAATTTGGCTGAGAACCTTCGAGAAATGACCAACATGTTGAAAAAAGAGAATGAGGTAAAGTGGTCTAAGAATGCCAAGAAGTCCTTTAACTAAGTAAAGTTTTCCTTAACCACAAACCCTATTTTAATCAGCCCAGATTATTCAATTGATTTTATCATTTTCTCATTTGCCTCCGAGCATACATTGGCTGCAGTCTTGATGCATAAAAAGGATAAGACTGAGCATCCCATATCATTTTTTAGCCGAACCATTAGGGCTGCAGCTCTTTGGTACAATATCATATAGAAGCAGGCCTTAGCTTTGGTAAAAGCATTGAAGGATTTCTGTGTTATATTTTACGTTCACATATTCTAGCTTATGTCCCCAATGCATCAGTGAAAGATTTTGTTATGCAGACAGATCCAGAAGGTAGAAGAAGAAAATGGATAGAAAAAATGTTAGAATATGACCTCGAGATCAAGCCCACAAAGTTGATCAAAGGTCAAGGTCTATCAAAGCTCATGGCCGAGTCAAATTTGCATGTTCTAGACATCACCCTTATTACAACATTGTCCGATGAAGAAGAGGATGTCACTCTTATACATGTATTTGATATGTTTCTTTTGTCTCCTTGGTATTTTGATATCATATATGTTCTTCAACATTTTAACCCTCCTCCGGGCATGACTAAGAGTAAGGGTAGGTCTTTAAAGTTGAAAGCTTCCAAATACTGCATTTTGTATAGTGCCCTTTATTGGAAAGATCCAGGAGGTATTTTGCTGAATTGTTTAGTTGAAAATGAAGCCTAAGAAGTTATAAATGATTTTCATAGAGGAGACTGTGGGGTCCATCTATTCTGGAAGACCTAGACTAATAAAGTGTGGAGAGAGGGATACTACTGGCCAACTCTTTTTGCAGGCTTGTACAAAACAATGATGAGTTTCCATGAGTGTCAAGTGTTTCAAGGTAAAAGAAACTTCTTCCCTTACCTTTGAAACCTATTTTAGTACATGAACCTTTTCAGTAGTGGGGACTTGACTTCATCGGAGAGATTCACCCTACATCATCTGCACAACACAAATGGATATTTAAAACCACTGAATACTCCACCAAATGGATCGAGGCGATCCCAACAAGGCAAGCAACAAATCTAGTAATTATTCAGTTTTTGGATACTAACATATTGTCTCGTTTTAGTTGTCCTCATAATATTATTACCGACAATGCGGTAGCATTCAAATAAAAAATGATGGTTGAGTTTTGTGAAAAATATAACATCAAGTTGGGATACTCAACCACCTATTATCTGCAAGGCAATGGCTTAGCATAATCCTCTAATAAGTCTTTGATTAATATCATAAAGAAGATGTTGGAGGAAAACAAGAAGAACTAGCACAAAAAGCTTGTAAATTCCTTATGGGTGGACAGGGTGAGTAGTAAGAAATCTATAGGAATGTCCCCTTTTCAGTTATTTTATGGTGTAGACATTGTTTTTCCTACATCACTTGCAGTCTCGGTCATGAAATTGTTGCAAGAAGAAGAAAGTGAAGAGAATGCTTTACAGCGTTGAATAAATCATATGATTCACCTTCAGCAGACGAGAGATGAAGTATTTTAGAACACTTAAAGCTTCATGAGAAGATAAATAAAGTGTATGACTGCAAAACCAAGGCAGATTATTTTAAGCTTGAAGATGTAGTCCTCCGGTGGGATGCAAGGAATGAGGAAAAAGGAAAGCGCAGAAAATTTGAAAACTTATGGAAAGGGCCATACAAGATCTCAACATTCCGTGGCCAAATATGATTTCATATTGAAGGAGATGAATGGAGAAGCATGTTTAGGAGGACCAGTAAATGGTAGGCTCCTTAAGCATTATATTTTCTTATGCAGATTTCAAATTTCTCAAATCCATTGTAAATATCGGTTTAAATTTCTGCAAAGTGTGAAGCGGAGAATCACCGAAACTTGGAGCCCGAGGTGAAGGCCATAAAGTTTCATTGGTTTTCTGTTGTTTTCAAAATTAAGTCAGTCAAAGTCAAGTCAGTTTTGAGTCAATTTTTAGTTAGTTTTCAGTCAGTTTGAGTTTGTTTCAAATCAGTTTAAGATTTTAGTTTTCAATTTGTTTTTTAGCCTTTAAATCCATGCCCAATGGATAGACACTTGGTCTACGGTGTTCTTGGCACCTCCAAGGAGCTACCATCCCTAGCTAGAGCCAATGTTAGTGTACAAGTATTTGCATCCTTCCACCAGTGATCAAATAAACTCTTTCATGTTATGTTAAGGGTACCATTCTAAAATTTTTGTCATTCCATTAGGTCATCATGCAAAAATTTAATCACTTGGTGCAGATTTAGGTCAAATATCACTCTTTTCAAAAATTTCATTACTTGCTAGCTCATTTCACCACTTTGCTGAGTGTACATCAGTCATGAGTTGTCATCATCATTTCAGTCTTTTCATCATGAATTTCATTCAGTTAGAGTCTCCATTACATCTTAGGGTTTTCAAGGTCCATCAAATCACCATTTGCATACATAGACGTCCAACAAGTAAAAGAGTGACAATAAACACATTCTATTATGAAAGTTTGATTTGTGAATTTAATTTCAATTCAATATGTAATTTTATGTTTCTTAAATGTAATAATTTCTCAGGGTTCCAACAAGTAAAAGAGTGACAATAAACACATTCTATTATGAAAGTTTGATTTGTGAATTTAATTTCAATTCAATATGTAATTTTATGTTTCTTAAATGTAATAATTTCTCAGGGTTCCAAGGTAGCTGCATACTCAAGGTTCCATCAGCCAAGTAAGCCAAAGTTCCAAAAGTCACAGTGTTTCAAATCCACCAAAAGATCAAATTCAAAGGATCAAGATCAAAAAATAAAAAGGTAAATTGCAATGTTAAAGTTGATTTCAAAGGAAATGTGGGTCCCAAAGCCAATTTATGAAATTTCACCAAGTATAAAGGGCCATTAAAGACCAAGGAGACACTCATTTTCATCCTCATGCATTGAGCTCTCAAACTCCCCAAGTAAAAAATCAAAATTTGAGCAAGAAAATAGATATTTTTGAAAGGCGATGTGCTCCTCCTTGAGGCACTACACTTTTGATATAGAAGGCACTACATTCTTGCTTGAGGTGTTGCGCTCCTGTTTCAGACGTTGCGCTTTTTCCAACTTTCACCCATAGCTTCAAATATTCTTTGCAAGTGGTCTAGTGATCAAGCAAGGGTTTTCTTAGTCAAATGCAAGTAAGTTGCACCTCTCCAATCCCTCCTTTCACTTCATAATTTTAAATATGGTGTAAACCCTCGTCAGTCACCATTTCAAGTTTTGAGACAAGAAACCCTAGATTTCACCATTGCAAGCCAAGATTGTTTTCCCTAGACACTATTTTCCCTTCCCACACTCCAGAATCACTTCCCATACACCTACATCACCTTATCTCTCATTCCCCAGTCCCACTTCCTAAAACCCTACTCCTAGGCTAAATTTTCCTAGGTAGCCACACTATATCCCTGTAATCAAATTTCCTACCCTATCTCCCTAAGTTTTTCTATCCCCCACCACTTCCCTATGCACCCTAGATCCCTTCCCCACTTCCCTAAATTTTCCCACAATTATCCCAACTCCCTAACCCTACTTCCTATTCCCTTTCCATTCCCCTTTCCCTTATGGTTTCAAAACAAAGCATACACTATGGAGGAGGAAATAGAGGAAATGAGACACCACAAAGGAGGGAGGATTTTGAGGCTTGAGCCATCCAAAACTAGAGAATTGTTGGCATCACTCATGACAGTCAATTGCTTCAAACATGTGGGTTGTCTTAAATTCTGTGAGATGGTCCAATGATTACAACATCACCCTGCTTTGACCATAGTTTTCATCTCTAACCTCCAAGACAACCAAGTGACCATTGCAGGCGTGACCTTCACCATATACACAAATATTATTGTTGCAGCCACAGAGATACCCAATTTGGATGAAAAATGGTTTAAGGCCATAGATGTAGATGCCCAAAATTATGAACCATTTCTCAAGCCACAGTATAAAAATGACAAAAATAAAGTCTTTCCTTTTAGTCACCTACTTGATCGATTTGCTCCCATGATGAAGATCATCATGAAATATTTCACTTGTGAGGGCAGATTCTCCAGACTATATGCCTATCACATTAGGTTTCTCATGCATTTCACAAGGGTGAAATTTCTCAACATCCCTCACTATTTGTATAGGAGTATTGATAAGATGTCCTACATAGTGCAGAACAAAGAGTATGAACATCAGATGAACAACCTTTTCCATCACTCTCTAATAAAAAATAATTGTCCTTCATCATCTCAATCATCTAAAAATTGCATGGGAGACCTTCATTGATAATGATGTCTTCATTACTCCACCACCTTAGCTTGCTAGACCAATTCCACCATGAGCATCAATGTCTCAAAGATAAACATGCTCATCTAGCAGGGTTGCAGTGAAGAAGGCCAAAGAGGCCAAAGAGGCCAAAGAAGTCAAAGAAACCAAAAAGGTCAAAGCTAACCAGAGGAGACCTAGGAAAGTGTTTGCTCCATGGATTGTGGAAGGGGACTTCCCTTCTTCATCAGCAAAGCAGGTACATCAGGATGAGCAATAAGAAGAGACAGTTGTTCATGAAAAGAAAGAACTTCATGAGGAAGAAAGAGATTTTGAGTTGAAGGACTTGGATGACCAAGATGATCATGAGGCCTCAAAGCTGATAGTCAAAGAAAAGGATTCCATAATCAAAGAACTATAGGACAACATGGCAAGAGTCCAATTTGTCATATCATTTCTTGAACAAGAGAACAAGCAGTTGAAAGACAAGCAGATACTCATGGAGTTAGAGCTGTTAAAGGAAAAAAGAAAAGACATCAAGGGTAAGGAAATGATGGCACCTAATGACTCAGATGATGATGATACTCAAACCATCAAGTCAAGACCAAAAACAAGAATTCTTAAGAGATCTTTAGAGCAGGAGAAACAAGAGAAACATGGGGCAGAGCAACTCAGTTTTGAGGAAAGGATTGCAAAAGAAATTGAAGATGATAAAGAGGTGTAGCTTGACAGAGTTAACATTCACCTTGAGAAGCTCCTCCATAAGGAAAACAAAGACAATGGGATGCCCAGATACATGTCCAATAGATACATCACTAGAAACAAGATCTACAACATTGAGCTCAAGTAGTTGAAGGAAAAATGCAAGCAAACCCTAATCAAGAAAAAGGAGGAGGATACACTTAAGATTCATTTTGATGCCTCCCTAGTTGCTTGAGACACTTCATCAACACTTCATCTACCAGTTTTGAATTTTTTTGGGTCAGTTTTTGCAGTTTTGGGCATTTTTCCAAATTTTGACAAACTTTCAGCACAATCCACTTGTAAAAAACGCAATGCGTAGGGCGCTGCGATTTTTCTAGGAGCCTCAAAATGAAAAATTATCACCATCATTGGATTCAAAATGCCCTCTAAATAAAATTTTGACTAGTGGCACATCAAATTTGGACATTCTGACAGGGAGAAATGACAAAAAAAATCCAAAAAGTCACCTTTTTGCCTCATTTTTTAGGCACTACAAGGAAAAGACCCTCTAGTGGAGGTTATAAAGGAGGTTTTTAGTGTTATAAAATTAGCCAAAATTGTGAAAAAATATTTTCTACAACATTCGTTTATGGTTACGGAGGTTTTGGCGGAGCTTTTAACGGAAATTCAACACAACTAAAAAAAAATCGACGGCCAAAGGTTATTACGGATGTTTATTTTCATTGGTGCGTTACTTTGGATTTAACGCACCGGTGCTTACATGTAGAAGGCACCCCAGGGTGGTCCAAAGAGAACGCACTGGGACGTTAAGATATAAAATCACACCGGGCGTAGTGTTGGTGATACAATGCACGGGGCCATTCTAATTGGTCTTGGGATTTGTGCAGTATCCATAGGTCGTATCAATGCACCGGTGCATAGACGTATAGAAACGCACCAGTGTGCAGTATCACAGAAAGGCACCGAGATTTATAATTGGTATCGATATTCATGCGGTGCCCATAGGTCGTACAAATGCACCAGTGCTTATAGACACATAAACACCCTGGTGCGCAGTATCACACAAACACACTAAGATTTATAATTGGTATTGGTATTCGTGCGCTGCCCATAGATCGTAGAATGACACCGATGCGTATAGACACATAAACACACCAGTGCGTCGTACCACACAAACACACCGATATTTTTAATTGTATTTGGTGCTTGTTCGGTGCTCATAGGTCGTAGAAACGCACCGACGCGCTTCTTAATACAAACACACCGATGTACAGTTACTGACACGCACAGGTTTTCATTTTGTATTTTTTAGAAACATCGACCTGTGACAGTGCAATTATTGTGATTGTTTTAAATTCATTATTCATCAAAAGTCGACACATCTTATAACAATATTCATATTAATTAAATTTTTATTAATGCATTTGAATGTGATGTTTGGATTAATTTGTTATATCATATCATAATTATTGTGGTTTTTTAAAATTCATTATTCATCAAAAGTCAGCACATATATATCTTATAACAATATTCATATGAATTAAATTTTTATTAGTATATTGAGAACAACAATGGAGAACACAATAGCGATAATGGAGAACGCAATAGAATAAATTAAAACATATTTTATGATATATAATATATATGAATAAGATAGTATTTATCATACAAAATGGGACAGTTATTGGTATCCTTTTGTCTTTCAATTGGGACACTATGTCCATTACATTAAACAAAATGTCTAATTTCACAGACATATTTCAAAAAATACAACACCTTGCTTTGATATCCAAACATAGTGATCATCATTCTTCGCTTGAACTGCTGTCACTGCTAGAGCTACTTCCATGACTTGGGTTATTTTCAAGAATGTTTTGTTCATGGTGTTGATTGTTTTTTTCTTCTTCACATTCCATATACAAACATAAAAATAAATTGAAATAAGTGTATATACATTGGTGATAATAATGAAAATTGCAATATTAAATAATATACATCAATGTAAATCGAAAATAAAAATAACGTACCATAGCAACAATTGACTCATAAACTATACACATTCTTTCAAAACCATGTACCATGCCATCTTTCAAAATTTCATCTGTTGGCGCAGTTCCATACTTTGTTTCCTGCAAGTTTTATACCCCATAACAAATCATATATTTAATATAAAAAATGTTTTTTTTTTCTTTTTTCTATTAATTATAGACGGAACTAAGTAAAACAAGATCGATAGATGCTTACAAATTCCACAATTAATTTCTGATATGCCAACATATACTCACAACCCATATTTAGCCCAATTTCAATCAATTTGTCTGATGGTTCTTCTTTGTATGTTAGCACATGTTTGAAGACATTCAATGATGATTTTTGTAAAACAACTTAAAAAATACAAAAATGAAATCTAGTTAAGTTGTTATAAAGAAGTAACAATTACTCACAAACTTAGATATCAACCCTTTTCTTCCTTTTCGTCCTGTTTTATGTAGTGAATGGGTTCCATTTTCTTTTCTTTTCTGCAAGAAAATTCTTGAGAATTAATATTTAATGCTAAATTATTCATTTATTGTACCTAATGATTGAAAAATTCAATGATTACATATTACATTTGAAGCACGTTGTTGTTGAGATGGCTCCTCCTGCGATGAAATTTTGTCCATTTCTTTCACCATCTCCTTGTACACCCTTTTGGACATTCCTACTGGCATATTTATGATACTAGCTTGTTCATCTTTTGATATTTTCATAACCTTCCTGAAAATGTAACATGACAATAAAATATTTAATTTTTATATTGATATCTAAAAAGTAAATATAAAAAAAGTGATATTTATAAATAATTCTAGACAAACACTTAAAGGAATATTACTTTTTCATTCCTTCTTTTTTGTTGTTGTATGTTTTTTCTATTAAAAGTCTGACATGTCTCATTGACCAATTCTCTAGAAACTCTTCCTGTAGTTTAGATAAAATTTGGTTCTTGGAATCATTGGATTGATTTTTATATTGTAAGTGGAAAGAACGTCTATACATTCGTTCCACTAGATCCCTCAAAGTTTTGTAAAGGTTTTTCCCCCTTTTGTTAACTTCCAGCACCACTCCAGATGAGCTAAGGAGCAATTCATTTTCATTTGCATGTTCTATTTTTTTTCTTTTTTTAGAACAACATTCCTTTTCTGAGTTGTTGGCCCATGTAGAACATTAAACATATGTGAATTAATAGACTGTTTGACACATGTTATCTAAAAATTTTAAGTATATTATTAATGATAATTAAAAAAAGAAACTCATATTGGATCGATAATATTTTTTCATTCACCTGATTCATCCTTTTGCAATTTTTCCATCAAGCTTTTACGCTTTTCTGGTCCTAGATTAGAAATAAACTTATCGAGCTTCGTCATTTTGTGGCTCTGCATGATACACAATAAACAATAAATATTAGTTAAACTTACATATAGTCCAAAAATAATTATTTTTATATATAATTTACAAAGAACTTGGCTTTTTTGCTATTCTTGATGTGTTATCAGTATTTTTGTTACTTGATCTCTTGTCAGTCATTTCTTTATCAATTTGAAACCTGTACCATACCATTCATTAATATATTTATAAATCAATTGTTTACTTTTCAGGTAAAAAATAAATCTCAAGACACCGGCGTGCCTTTCTTAATGTATGCATCACGGCCGGTGCATGGGGGTATTACCAACACACCGCAAAATAATATAATATACTTTACGGTATGTGGGGTATTATAAACACACCACAAAAACAGTGTAATAGACCGTATGGTGCTATCCTCATAACATGAAGCACCAGTGCCCTATTTCAGATATGGAGCACTGATTTAAAAAAAATGTTTTCAACTTTTTTGTTACACAGTACTTGTGCGGTGCGCTTTATAATACAGCGCACCAGTGCGCTAGGTTACGCAAGGTGCACCGATAAAAAAAAAAAAAAAAAAACCATTTTTTTCCAAAAATTCACGCAATGGCTGAATGGATTGGGATACGACTATACAAGTCGTCCTGTGGATTGGATGTCAATCTAAATTGAAAAGCCCTAATTCTAAAATCACAGAAATATGGAGAAGAAAGGGAAAAAACAAAAAAAATGAAGGGTTTAGGGTAAAAATGGATAAAACTACAGAAAAAGTAAAAAAACTGTAGTAAAATTTAAAAAAATAATCAAATTTAATCACGAAATGGTTTGAAATTCTATGATATAGGGTTTGAATCACCAAAGGTTTGGTTTCAGATTGTCTGAATACTTTTGTTCGAACGTATTTCGCTGCTCCACAGTGCCCTCGTGCTCTCTTGCTCCAGGTATGTCTCATGCAAATATCTGGCTGAAATTTTTAGCAAAAATAGTGAAATAATGAAAAATTTTTAGTATTTAAAGAATTATTTTATGAAATTAGATTTTCGAAAATATTTTTCCGCCCATTTTTCAATTTGTCACTTTTTTTTTCACTTAAAGAAAATAGAGTTGCATTTTTTTTATTTGCATTTATTCGTCACTGGTGCGTCACTTAATAGCACTGCACTGGTGCGTCTTTTTGTAACACCGACACTAGTGTGGTAATATGTATAATAACACCGATTTGTGGTTAAAGCACCGAAATTACTTTTAGGTGTGTACACCAAAATTTAGTTAACTCCAACCATATAAATTGAGAATTAGAATTTTGTTTATTCTTGAGAATTAGAATTAGAATTAAAATTGAGAATTGGAATTGGATAAATTCTTGATGGAAATAACTATTCTTCCAATGCATTTTGTTTATTGCAGGAGGTCCCCACTGATCATGCGGAGAGAATGCAATGTGGGACATGTGAAGATGCAATACTACAGGGTCCAAGTGGGAAATTGTGGCATGTGAACTTGTTATAATTGACACTTAACTATTTGCAACCAATATGTTTTAGAATATAATCTGCAGATAGATGGATGGCCTGCTAGCAATTAGTACATATAATATGCAGAAGGTAAATGTTCTGGGAGCAATGACAATGAGTCCTTTATTCTGCATTTGTTAGCAGAAGAAGATAGATTTTTGAATAGACGATGCAGTTATTACATGTGGAGGCAATGGTTTCCCATAGAAAATGAGTATAGGGTTGAGTAGAGGAAAGATATTGCAAAATAGGATATTACATTAGTTTTTCCAATGGGAAACCGATTTGCAGGTGGAAATATGGTAGCTGTAGGTATCTATGCCTTTATTCCCTCAGAAATGGTCACTGGATTTCCATTTATAATACAAGTATATTTTTTATTTGTTTCATCCACAGGACCACAGCTCAGACAAGTTAGAGATGCCATTCATGTTCAATTGAAAGCTGAAGATGTGATTTTATGCGACGTCATCTTTGCTGGTAAAAGTTTATGTAAGCCAACCGAAGCTCGAACAATACTCCAGTTGATTTTAAATGCATTATGGAGAATCTTTCCCTTCATGGGACCTACCAGCCCGATCGACAACGTCAATTGATATTTCTTTGTTGTCCTTAAGGGAATGAGAATCCTTCCCTTCATTGTGCCTCTTAGCTTTATCAACTGCCTTGATTGATTTTTCTCTGCCATCAACTCTGCTCTCCATTTCTCCATCATGGGACCTCTTAACCCTGTCGCCAGCCTCAACCAAATTCTCTCTGCTGGTCTCAACCTATACTCCTTTTGTACTCTGTAGCTGTCTGCATCCCTATAAGCATCTTTGTCCGTCTTTTTGTTTGAATCACTCATTTTCTCTACTATAAAATTCTCAGCCAAAATTCAAACTCTCGTCTTTTCAAACCCTCATCTCCTCAGCAAAATTATTGCCCGCGATTCGAACCCTCTACTGCTCCAATATTTCACTTTATAGAATAACCCTGTTCCGGTGCGCGCTGTTTTATAGGTGCACCGGGGCGGTTTGTAAGATCGATGTTTTGTTTTGGCGTGGTGTTTTATGACACACTAGTGGAGAAGAGTTGTGAAGCACTGGTGCGTCTGAGTAATAAGATGCACCGGTGCGTGTTATGATGATAAGCATACCGGACTGTATAAATTTTTTTTTTTTTGTATGTAAGATCATAATAAAATAATGATAATTCTAAAGTACATGAATTTATTTGCATTATTTTCTAAAATTTATTATGTTACAAAAATTCATATTATTCTAGATTTATTATTTTACAATTATTTACAAATTTACAAGTTTAAATATTTTAATAAAATCATTTCACATTAATACAATTAAAATTTTCACATTAATACAATTAAAATTTTACAAATATTTTACATACAATTACAATTAACATTAGAATTAGAATTACAATTTCACATACAATTACGATTAGAATTAGAATTAGAATTTTAATTTTACATACAATTGCATTTACAATTATAATCATTTCACAGTGATACAATTAAAATTTTCCAAATATTTTACATACAATTAGAATTAGAATTAGAATTACAATTACAATTTTACAAATATTTTACATACAATTACAATTAAAATTACAATTACAAATATAATTAAAATTTTATAATTTTACATACAATTACATTTACAATTAGAATTTTACAATTATAATCATTTCACAGTAATACAATTAAAATTTTCCAAATATTTTACATAAAATTAGAATTATGTTTACAATTACAATTACAATTTTACAAATATTTTACATACAATTACAATTAAAATTACAATTACAAATATAATTAAAATTTTAGAATTTTACAGACAATTAGAATTACAATTACAATTTTACAATTTGTCATATATACAATTACAATTAAAATTAAAATTACAATCATTTCACAATAAATTAAATATTACAATTACAATTACAATTTTACATTAAATATTTTACATACAATTACATTTAGAATTAGAATTATAATTAGAATTTTACAATTTCACACATTAAAATTACAATTACAATTTTAATTTTACATACAATTACATTTACTACTAAAATTTTACAATTACAATCATTTCACTGTAATACAATTAAAATTTTACAAATATTTTACATACAATTAGAATTAGAATTAGAATTACATTTACAATTACAATTACAATTTTACAAATATTTTATATAGAATTACAATTAAAATTAAAATTACAAATACAATTATAGTTTTAGAATTTCACTTACAATTACAAATTTTCATATATACAATTACAATTAAAATTACAATTGCAATCATTTCACAATAAATTAAATATTACAATTACAATTAAAATTTTACATTAAATATTTTACATACAATTACAGTTAAAATTACAATTACATATACAAATACAATTTCACAATTTTACATACAATTAAAATCTAAATTTCAATTACAATCACGACATAATATTTAATAAATATCATGGTCATTTAATATTAAATTAATTAATAAACATCACGATCATGATAACCATTGTACAAACATCATATTCAACTAAAAAACACATTCAAACATCAAATTAACATTATATATTAACATCATCACAACACAAATATCAAATATACATCTCATGTCAAATAACTCATGCTATCACATACACATCTATCTGCAAGCTAAACATTAAATGAACATATCTAACATGACTTAACAATATACACATCATGATAATCACCAACATGTAAATTAAGTACAACTGCAACATGAACATAAAATGCATGGACCATATATATATATATATATAATGCTAAAAATATACAACTATAATATAAATGTCATGGATCAGCTGGTGGTAGTACAACATCAATAGCAGTACTAGTGGAGGTCTGCTCAATCAATGGTGCAACCTCGATGGTCGATGGTCGAGCCTGCTCATGATCATGACTAGTACCGATGGATGGATCAGTTGGTGGTAGTACAACATCAATATAAGCAGTATTAGTGGAGGCATGCTCAGTCAATGGTGCAGCCTCAATGCTCGATGGTTTAGCCTGTTCATGATCATAACTAGTACTAAGGGATGCTGCAAGCTGCTGACTGGACGTGGCCGATGGTCCAACGTCATCTCCATGATGACTACTAGATGCTAGTGGAGCCTCATGCTCATCAGGTGCACGCACGAGGTGAACGATCATGAGATGAGTCATTGCTCGTAGACTATCCATCACGTACTGCGGCTCGAGCACACCTATAACATGCAACAGTCCTCCTCAGTCGCGTAACAACTGTCGTAGCTCCTACAACATGCCGCATCAAGCTGTACATGTCACACAACATGCCTCTCCACATCCGTACTAGCCTATAATCGGCCTGTATGTCTCTGTAATGAGCGGGCCTGATGCCTGCCTCAACAATCAATGCACTGAGTTGGTCACCCAACTCCATCCTATATCTAGTATTAGGTTGACCGCGCCTAGCAAAAGGCGGTACCAACACACGAGCAGGAGCATGTCTCTCTGCATCGACCTCCTGATCATGATCCTCGGCATCTGCCATGTCTTGATCGTCATTAGGATTCACATCTGGATCATGTGGTGGTTTCGGAATCTCCTCGCCATCAAAAGAGCCAATGTGTGAAAAATATATACAAGTACATACCAATAATTGGACAATTTCATTACACAATTTAATAAAAACAAGTTAAAGAACATGTTAGAATAAATATAAATAAAACAGTAATATTACCTCTATCATCTGGCGGCCCATCATTTGTGAAGAGAATGTTGGCACACCCTCGCCAATCCAATCTAGCATAAGGATAGGGGACCATAATGAAGGGATGCAGCTCGTCAACATTGGCTAGAAAGTCCAGTGCATCATGCGATATCCTGGCTGGAAACATAGTCTCTCCCCTATTGGGCATCATCTACCCCCACATGTGCATTCGAGCCTCCAACATCGGCCTACGAGGCTGCCAAACAAAAGCATGCCTCATCTCTGGAAACCTCTCAAAAAATAAACAAAAAAGCTCTGAAGCAAAAGGTAAGTTGACCCTCCCTTGTGCATGAGCACGATATCTATCTAAGGCCGTACAAAATTGCCGCAAAAATATGGCTGACCACCTGAAAAGTCGTGGCTCCTATACTAAAGAATCAACATAATATATAAGCGGGAAACTAATGCGTTTCCTGTCACTGGTGTTGTGTGAAATGGTAGAAATGAGAAGTGAGAGGCACTACACGTCCTATCTACCAAATGCACCAATACGTAACTGACCTCCAGGGACCTGAAACTATGAAGGAGACAATACATTTGCTCTAGTGTATCTATGGGAGTAAACTAACTGACTCCCTGCTACACAACCAGCTGGAACCTCTGGGAACGAGGTAAAACCCACTTCTCTCCTTGATAGCCCTGTAATGAAATATGTATCCTCCTCAGTGGGTGTGTACCACTGGTTAGGACCAACCTGGAAAGCCTGTTAGTGGGCATTCCACCTACGGATAAGATTTCTAAAAAATACACTATGGGCCTTTAGGGAAGTAGCCTCCTCATAGAACTTGAGGAGGCCTACCTGCATAAGGAGCCCTTGGGTAGCTACTGTAATAGGGAAAGGGTACGCATCTCTCTCCCTCTCTCGTGCCTCCCACAGGTGAACCATGTCATACTGCTCCGTTTGTTGTTGTTGTTGTTCCCCCTATTCTCTCTGAATCATTGACATATTAAATATTTTTTTTATTAAATGATACATGTATTTAGGAATATACATATATAATTTTTTTTGAAAAAAAAACAGACCAGTCGGTGTGCCACAAAAACAGTCATGCACCGGTTTCGGTGCGACATTTATTTGTCATGCGCCAGGGGCGATGCCCCATATGACATATAACGCACCGTGTGCGGTGCACCTGAAATTTTTTAAAGCATTGTTGACTATGTGTGGTGTCAGAAGAGTGGTGCGCTGACTAAAATATACGCCCAGACATGCATAGTTGTGTCAGCGCATGTTTCGGGGAAAATCACCCTAGAGGTTCGTTGGGTTACAACCTCCACAGAGCAGGGCATGCTACTCAAGAAGGACTCACACAACCATACATGTTCATGAAAAAATAAATAGATCAGATCGAGGAACTTACCCGTAGGGCCTTTAGGGAAGTAGGTTAAATTTTAAAATAATGCGGGGCGCCTTTTGCTACTGCCTTGGTCACGGTGCGGATATTGTTAGCACCGGTTGTGGTGGGGCCTATAAATTTTACAAGCAGCATTGCTTACCGGTGCGAGCCGAATAACTCGTGCGCACCGCGCGAAATTTTTTTCTTTTTCTTTTTTAATGATTAATTTTAAGGTTATTTCAAATTCTAATCTGCTAGAAAGCTTAATTATGGAAAAACTAGAAAAATACCTGTACCTTTTGCCGTTGAGCAGGCATATTGGCTGTAGAATTTGCAAAAGAAAATTTTCCCACCGTTTTGCAAAATGCAAGCTGGAGATTGGTGGCCAATGCATAGCAGCTGTGCGTGCAATGGGTGCAATGGGAACACCAATGTCGGGGCGGCTCAAAGGAGGAGAAATTGCACCAATGCATGAGAGCTCTGGAGTACTAAGAAAACTGAAAAATGTGGTTTTTTGGCCGTAATTTTTTTTTCATTTAACCCTGTCCAGTGCGCAGGGTTTTATAGGCGCACTACGCGATTTCAGATTTGGCACATTGTTTTATGATGCATCGGGGTGGTTACTTAAGACCGCACCAGGCTGTTTCAGTTTTGGTGCAGTGTTTTATGATGCACTGGGGTGAAATAGTCGTGAAGCACCGGTGGTTTACAGTAATAGGACGCACCGAGTGTATGTGTCCGGAGCACACGGTGTCCGGTGTGCCAATGTTTTGTGCAACTGGTGCTTTCTCTTGTAGAGCACACCAGTAATTGAGAGAAAAAAAGTGAAAAATGTAGTTTTTTGGCAGTAATTTTTTTTTTATTTAACCCTTTTTCGGTGCACATGTTTTATAGGCGCACCAGTGTTGTTTCATACAAAGGCACCAGTCTGCTTCTGTTTTGGCGCGGTGTTTTATGCTGCGTCGGCATGGAAGAGTTATGAAGCACTGGTGCGTGACTAATAAGACACACCAGGCTGGTGTGTATGGAGCACACGGTGTCTGGTGTGCCAATGTTTTGTGCACGCCGGTGCTTTCTCTTGTAGAGCGCACCGGTAATTGAGAGCCTAGAGCATTGAAAAAGTAAAAAATCCAGTTTTTTTGCCGTATTTTTTTATTTATTTAACCCTTTTCCGGTGCGTGTGGTTTATAGGTGCACTGGTGTTGTTTCTTACAAACGCACCGGTTGGTTTGTGTTTTGGCGCGTTGTTTTATGATGCACTAGTGTAGTTTCTTAATACCACACTAAGCGGTTTCGGTTTTGGCGCGGTGTTTTATGATGCACTGACGCGAAATAGTTATGAAGCACAGGTGCTCTATAGTAATACGATGCACCGGGTGGGTGTGTACGAAGCGCACAGTGTTTGGTGTGCCAATGATTTGTGCACACTAGTGCTTTCTCTTGTAAGGAGCACCAGTGCGATATTGAATGATAAGCGCACCAAGCAGAAAACATCCGCAAAACCCTCCGCTCGCCAACCTCCCCTAGTAACCTCCGCTAGAAATGGATGTATCGCATATTTTAATAAGGGGTTCCTCAAAAACATCCGCTAGAGGGTCTTTTCCTTGTAGTGAGGTTGGCGCTGCGCTTTTGACTAGTCTTGGGATATTTCAATTTTGAGGGCCTTAAATTCATCATTTTTCAGAACTTAAGGGAATTTTTGGAAACTAGACAGGAGCAGCTTTCCAATGAGCTATCTTGAGTTGAATTTGGACTTCATTAAGTCCTCCAAAATTTACCTTGAAGTTGACACTGCACTTTTGTCAAGGGCGTTGCGCTTTTGGTTTAGGTGCTGCTCTTTTTCAAGTTCACTGATATTTTCTAGATTTTGACTTTTTCTCAGTTGTTAAATGGATTTGATGGATTTTACTGATGTAATTGATTCATGTAAATGTAATTCTGCCACTTTTTAGTTACTAGAGCTAGATACACTGGGTAAAAGTATATTTTTGGACAAATGAATCAGTTTCACCAAAGTTAGGAATGAGTTTGTTGACCTCCCTAGTCTTTGGGTTTCAAGTTGAGAACTTTGTGGATTAGCTCCAGAAATTAGGGATTCAACCCTTGAGATGGGGAGAATCAGTTTTGGTCTATATTACTCACTTATTTTCTCATATCAAGGGTTGGATGTTGTTGGATTGATCATTGAACACTTTTTGTAATAAGATTTGTGGCAATTAATAACAGACTGAGTTGTAGTTATTTTGATTGAATTCTTGTGGTAAAGTGATTTTACGTTGTTTCTTATTATGTTTTGAAAATGTGTGAATGTATTGTGATTTCATATTCATTCCATTTCTGAATGTAATTGTTTACTTAGTCTGAAAGATAGAATTCATTAAGCTTATGCTCTGTTTTGGAGGAAAAGTTACAATTTGTTTCATCTTCTTCTAGTAGAAAAGAATTCATATTTATTATGCTCTTTTCTCAAAACCTAGTAGTATAGACCACTTCATCAAGATATCCTTTTGTGTTAAACTGCTTACCTACCTTGCTCCATCAGATCCCTGCAATTCTGATCCTTGTTTTCCCTAACCTAGTTCCTTCCTTGACCTATTCACCATCCAACACCTCAAAATTCAATCAATCAAACCCTTGTGCTACTATACCTAGCCTAATATCTCATTGATCCAGTCATATTGGCTGAGATCCATTGGATAGAGCCCTCTCCTGCCTAGTAGGGCTAGCCACTTGGCAAAATATTGGTATGTGGTTACCTTTTTTGGTCTCTTCTTAGCCTCGAAGATCTGGTGGAGTGATAAAAGCCGACTTGGAAATTGTGATCTACAAGATGCTTCTCATGTCTTGTCTTGTACTTGACTTGAATCTTCTCCAATTCTCTAATTTTTCTTGAACTATTTGATGTACAAATTGAACTTGTTCATTGAATCTCTTAGCTTTGTCTATGTCACTATGACCATCAATAGCAACATATTTCCTAAAGATAAAATCTAAAGGAGATTTAGGCAATTATCCGAAACATGCCTCAAATGGCGATGTTTAAGTCAAATAATGCTTGGCCTGGTTGTAATAATGTTTAATATAGTGCAAATGTTCATCCCGCAACTTAGGATTCTTGCTGGAATAACCACGAAGAAGATGTATCATTGTCTTGTTCACCACCTCTATTTGGTCGTATGTTTGCGGATGAAATGTTGTACTCTTTTTTAATTTGGTGTCAATGAGTCCCCACAAGCTTTCCCAAAAGTTCCCGAAAAAGTGAGAATCTTGATCACTAACAATGGATGTGGGCAACCCAAAATGCACCCATACATTGTGAAAGAATAACTGAGCAATTTGTTCAGTTGTAACCTGCTTTTTACAGGGAATCAAAATACACATTTTGTTGAACCTATCCACAACTATATAAAGATAATCATGACCTCTCCTAGACATCGGTAGACCTCCTACAAAGTCCATATAAGAATTCTCCCATGGACGAGAAGGAACAAGAAGTGGTGTATACAATCCCAAATTTCTATTTCTAGGCTTACTAACAGCACATAATGAACATTCTCTTACAAATCGTGACACACTTTCAAGCATATGAGGCCAATAACAATATCTTTGTAATTGTGCCACCGTCTTACCTACACCGAAATGAGCAGCAATAAGAGAAGTATGCACTTCCCTTATGATGTTGACTCTCTCCCCCTGTGGAATACAAAGCTTTCCCATATGGTACAACATGTTATCATGCACATGATAATTCAATTCCTCTACTTGGTTACGTTGACACAAAGTTGCATATACATCTTCGAAATCACTATCTAAAACATATTGTTCAACATAGCTCTCATGCATGACATAATTATGCTTAAGAATAATGGATGCACTAACAACTGGTCTAGAAAGCATATCAACAACCTTGTTATAGATACCTTCCTTATACCTTATCACCAAGTGGAATTGTTGAAGAAAACACATCCATCGAAAGTGCCTTGCTTGCTGCAGCTTTGTTTATGATTGCAAGTATTGCAATGGCTGATGATCCGTGTGAATTATTGTTTCTTTACCCATCAAGTAGTGTTTCCAAATTTTCACACTTTGCACCAATTCATACAATTCCTTGTCATATCTAGGATAATTAATCATTACGCCATTAAAAGTTTATGAATGAAACAGATGAGTTTACCAAGTTGCATTAGGACTGCGCCCATGGCATAGTTTCTTGCATTAGTATGTATCTCAAATGACTATCTCAAGTCTGTAAGTGCAAGTATAGGAGTTGAATTGATCTTTTCCTTCAATGCATCAAATTATTTTTGTTTCTTACCTCCCCAATGGAAGACCTTCTTCACACTTGTTAGTGCATGAAATTGAGTTGTGATATAAGAGAAGTTAGAAATAGTCTGCCTCCAATATTGGGCCGCTAAAAAAAAATTCTAACCTATGTCAGTATTTTGGGCCTTGGCCAATTCAAAATGGCATCAACATTGGAGGGATCAATATTAAACTCACCTCCTCCAATAATATGTCCCAAATACACTAAGGAAGTTTTCCCAAAATCACATTTAGACATATTTAAAAACAACTGTTCTTTCTTCAATACATCTAATACTTTTTTGACATGCATGACATGTTCTTCACGGGACTTGCTGAAAACGAATATGTCATCTAAATATAATATCACAAAGTTATCTAGAAAAGGCCTCAACACGTCATTCATCAGACACACGAAAGTAGCAAGAGAATTACAAAGCCCAAAGGGCATAAGCAACCATTCAAAAATACCTTGATTTTTTTTTGAATGTTGTCTTCCATATGTCTCCTTCAACGATTTTGATTTGATGATAACCACTCCTCAAGTCTAGCTTAGTAAAATACACAACATATTTCAGTTGATCAAGTAAATCATCAATTCTAGGAAGTGGTTAATGATTATTTAATGTAATATTGTTCAATGCATGAAATTCCACAGACACGCGCCATGTTCCATCTTTCTTTGGCCCCAACACAATAGGTAAACCACTAATCTGGTGCTAAAAAATATGCTAAAAAATGAAAGTTGCCAGAATGGATAGAAACTTGTGCACTTACGCAGATCTCTTTGTTATGAATATGGTGCAACTCATTTCGTGGAAAAATGACACCATATGCTCCTGGAAATGAGTTCTATTTTTTTTCCCAAACAAGCAAAATTTTGGCAAAAATTGTGAAGGATTCCCAGTCAACAGTCCGTACAACGGACTGGGCATGGTTGACTAGGATCTATTGGGCCAATCATATTTTTCCACTTGTCACAAAGTCATTGGTGATGAATTGGGAAAATTTCATTGGTGGGTTGGTGGCTAACCATAGGCTGCCACGTGGCCCAATCAGAGGCTGCCACGTGGTAGCATGGGGGCCACCAAAATTTGGTTGGAATTCTAAACTAGGCTCTATATGAGTCAAACCTCCGACCTCTGAACTAACAACGCAGAGCCTTAACCACTCGGGCTAACCATTGGTCCTTGTTTAACCAACGAACCAACTATTATTTAAGTTTGAAGCGATGAATTTAATGGGGTAAGGGGTCAAGGCTTAGCCCCGACCCCCGCAACAAACCATACCATACGACCCTTGGCACGAAACTATGGGCATGACCCCATTTTTTTTTATTAATTAATTTTTTGAAGCTTAAGCCTTGGCAAAATTTTTAACTGTCCCACGAATTTCGCTGGAATTCCGCTAAATTGGCGCTATGTTAGCGGAATCCAGGGCGAACAACAACAAATCTAGGGAAACTCATAAATTCTTTAGGTTTTGACCATTTTGGGAGAAGAAAGAGGTTAGACATGCATTTTTAATAGTTCTGAAGCTAATGGAACATGTTTTGAAGCCATTGGAGCATTCTAAGCTAATGTAATCTCCATTTTTGAGCATAATGATATAGGGCCAAGCCATTGGAAGCTGGACTAGGAGACATAGCCTAGGAGGGGTGAACTCCTTCATCACTTGTTGTGTTGTGGTTATTTTTATGGTGTATTTTTCTATTGTTTTCTGTTATTTTAGAGTTTGAATTCATGCTTTATGTGCATAAGAATTTAACATAAAACCACATAAAAACTCAATTTTAACACTTGTAATCTAAACTACCTCAAGCACATTTCCATATAGATATCATACATATTAAGTTTGGTATCAGAGCTTAGGTTTTCTTTGATTCTGTGAGGATTTAATTGTTTGCAAGTGTTTATGATGCTTACAAGGTTTAAGCTCAAGAGAGTAGAAGGAAAGCTTGTGGATGTAGGTTCTCAATTTGGGACAAGGCCAGGGAGAGCACATTCACCACAATCTCCACCACAAACTCCACCTCAAATTTTATCTAAAGCTTTAGTAAGAATGCCACATGAAGGAGGAGCTGATAATATGTCAGAAGATGAAAAGGCTTTCAGGAAAGCATTCTTTGACATGATTGAGATGGTGAAGGTTCTCTATGAAGAGAGAAATTAAAGATTGCAGGGTGAAAGTTCCAAGTCTTCAAAAGGAGAGGGTTCTTCTAGAGGAAAAGGAGGAGATGATGACAAGCCTTCAAAAGGAAATGGTGACAAACCATCCTCTTCTCCACCATCATCTTCACATCTATCCTTACCTTCATCTTCTTCCTCTTCCACAACAACTGTTACTCAAACACCTCCACATATCCCAAGGGTTCATGGTAAAACTCCCTTATTAAAACTTGATATCAAATTCAAAATGCCAATGTATAATGGTGAAGTGAATGCTAAAATACTTGATAATTGGGTTCATCAACTTGAAGTTTATTTAAGGATTCAAAACATCAAAGATGATGAAACAAAGATTCAACTGGATTCATTAAGGTTGGAAAGTGTTGCTTTGATTTGGTGGGAAGCCAAAACACAAGAGGATATGAAAAAACATGGTAAGTAATCAACCTCTTGGATAGATTTTATTGTTGCACTTAGAAGAAAATTTTATCCATTAGCTTATATGCAGAATGTAGGTTTTAACCCTGTACAAAAATTATCTACAAACGAATCCTAAAACAGAAAATAAACAATAGCGAGAGCATTAAACATAACACAGATAAACACAGAGATTTTCCCCTGAATTCCAAAATGGGATGACCAAATTGATTTTTAATTATATTCCTTTTAGTGTTACAACACATATATATACATGCCAAAGCATACATAAACCCCAATCCATTAACCCTTGATTAGAACATAACCGTAGTTCCCTTGACCGGATCTACCAAATACCAGGGGCCAAAAACCATCGTCCCCCAAAACCATGTGCAAACTCATGCACAAAACAATGGGTGGGTCCACCTATGAGTGGGTCTGCACACCAAAACAAATTTTTCTGGGGCGCTACCGCCCCCCTTGTGACCCCCCTGCTGCGCTCGGCGCAATGTATAGCGCGTGGGGCTAGTCGTGGAAAAAATATAACACATACCCAACATTATCCCACTTGTTGTTTTCTTTCCGCAAGGGAGGCCACAAGAGAGCTTAGTCATAATCCCAGCTCTGCAACACCCATTGTTTCTCTACACCATGAGAACTTTTGAGTACTCACAGACTTCGTTAATGCATCTGCAACATTCTTCAAAGTGTCCACCTTTACCAGCAACACCCTTTTATCTCCCTCTAGATTTAGATCTCCCACTCGAAACTTTATTCTTGTTTCTGTTATGGGACCTTCCTCGTACAGATAAGGCATCTCCATTTTGACCCTCCATATTTCTCCATCTGATTTCCTCCGACAACAAGGCTGAGACAATGTCATCAAAATTCAAGGTAGTTGTATTTCTACCTATTGCAATAACCAGACTGTCCCACGAGTTTGGTAGAGAACACAACAAACTGATGCACTTATCTTCATCTGAGATTTTAATATCAACAAATGAAAACTGACTTACCACAGTATTGAAGGCATTCAAATGCTCTGCCACCGAGTCTCCATCCTTCATCCTCGGGTTATATAGCTTTTTCCACAGGAACAATTTATTCACCAGAGACTTTGATTGTTACAAACTCCTAAGTTTGACCCACAAATTCTTCACCGTAGCTTCCCAAATAAATTCAATAATACTGAATCTGAGACACACAACCTTATTGTGCTCTTTGCCTTCCAATCCAACTTCTTCCAGTCTTCATCTAACATTGTCGTTGGTTTAGTACCTGGATCTACCGTGATCCATTGATCTTTATTGACCAATAGGTCCTCCATATTGAGCTTCCACAAATCAAAACTCTGATCATTAAATTTCTCAATCTCTATTTTTCCACTTCTTGCCATTTTCTTTCACCGCAAGAATCGATCCCGCAGATCTCCCACTAAACAGGGTATACCACAGGTCCGAGCAAAAAACCCTCAGCAGCAAAGGTGTCCCCTTGAAGCCGAAACAACTCTGATACCAAATGTAGGTTTTAACCCTGTACAGAAATTATCTACAAACGAATCTTAAAACATAAAATAAACAATAGCGAGAGTGTTGAGTCCCAAACTAGCATCTTTCCTATACACCTTTTTAGACTTTTTCCATTTATCTGGACCTCCTAAGTCATCAACATCATTGCATATTAATCATAAAAGAGCATTTAAAGTGGTTTTTAACTATGTTTTGTGTCTGCTGTTTGAATTAGATTTTTGCTCATTTAGCTGCGGAATCTTGTCACTTTCCGCAGCTACGTCAACTCTCCGCAGCCATTTTGTTAAAGTCTATATTGCAGGTGTCTTCAGGCAAATCAAGCCACATGGGCAAGTTGGAAATGATATGGACATGGACCGAATCCTACTGGCTCAGTCGAATTCACCAAAGAAGGCCGTGGTCAAAGGCAGTCAAGTGGTGGTCAACCTAAGAGTCCTACGGTGACAGAACTCTGTTTTTTTACCACGTGAAGACTTGCATGGCCGTTCCTAATTCTTAGGGGACATATCAACACCTGTGGACTGCTCCATAAGCCGAATCCAACAACCACCTTCCATAGATTTAATCTTCACGGCAGCCATAATGCTAAATTTCTGGACGTGGTTGTTCACGTGTCTTTTATCAGCGTAGATTTTAGGAAATTAGTTATGTCATCCTTTGTTATAAATAATGTGTTCTCATACGCATAGTAGTTAGCTGCTGTAATGTAATTTTTGTTGAAAAGAAAGCCACTATGCCGTGACATTATTTCCTTGTTATGACTGCATTTTAAATATATGAGAAGACTCTGTTCATAAGTATAATTCGTGGTTGATAGATGTTGCCCGAGGATTGTGCAGAGGGCCCCTGCACACGCCGAGGTTTTGTTTATTGCTGTATAGTTTCATGCTTTATTTCCTTACGTTCATTATGCCATAGTAATTCACGTGTACATATCACATCTCTTATGGTATTAACGTTTTATCTCTGTCAATAGTCTTTCATGCTTTATACTGCTGTTAACTGATCAGTGTTTTTGTTCCAGATTACAATAGGCAGCCGGGGCATTTGCACATATTTTTACAATGACTAATGACATGGAATCAGTCTTGTCCTTCTGCTAATTTATTTTTCTTAGCTTCTAATTCCAGCACTGTTTTATTTATTTCAGTTTTGTACATTTTCGTTATTAGTTAGATTAGATATTAAATTGCTCATGTCATTATCAGTTACCTCCGAAAGCCATAGCGAGACTAATGGTGAGGGATTGAAGTATGAGTGTGTAGTTTGATATTAGTTTATTTTTCTGCAAGTTAGATATTAAATTACTCATGTCATTATCAGTTACCTCCGAAAGCCATAACGAGACTAATGGTGAGGGATTGAAGTATGAGTGTGTAATTTTATATTAGTTTATTTTTCTGCAAATTAGATATTAGATTGCTCAAGTTGTTTATGATTACCTCCGAAAGCCATAGCGAGACTAATGGTGAGGGGTCAGAATATGAGTTGATGTAATTTGATTTTAGCTTTACTTTGCTTGCAATTCTTGGATTTCTTTGAGTACAGTTTCTTTTGTATTTAGACAGCAGCAAGGGTAATGGGTTTCATGATCAATATTTCACTGTTTGTTTGATTAGTATAGTGGCACATTTTCATTTTCTTTTAAGAATTAATTTTGTCATTTCATGTTTTAAAACCCTTTTGAAGTTTGAAGTTTGGGAAATCATTATAAAGGACATCATTTCCTTGAACATTTATATCCATACTTGTCTTTTAGAATTGCCATCTCACATTAGGAAACCAACCAAGATAAAAACCCCCAAGATAAATATAAAAAAAAAAAAAACCAAAAACGACAAAAAGTAAGAGATAGGTTATCTTGCACATATAGTGCGCCACACTTCATCAGCTTACGAATCCCGGATTGACAAATTAATGTAGCAATTTAGGACACACTAAATTGACCAAACATTTTGGCGCCGTTTCCGGGGAAGTGTAACTAGGTAGCCAATTTCTTAAAAAAAAAAAAACAATAAAAGAAGGGAAAATTGATAACTTCTTGAAGTATGCTCTCCTCTTGCACCTAGTGTGATCTGGAGGATCAGAAAAGAGAGTTATTGGTTCAATAATTTCTTAAGTATGCTCTCTTCTCTCACCTAGTGTGACCTGGAAGATCAGAAAAAGAATTATTAGCCCAACTTAAAAATAAAAAATGACATGCATAGAGCAAGAGATTCTAGGGGAAGGTTTATAGCTAAAGCCAAGAGTTCGATTTTCACAACTCCATCTTCTTCAAGGCATAGACAAGATTCACCACCATCCACCCCTAGCCTTAAGATTCTTGGAATTCAAGGAGCAGCTGAATTAGAGGATTCTCCTACACCATCTACCAAATATCATTTAGAAGAAAACCCTTTCTTTACTTCTACAGGAGAGTATATTGTAATTAAAGAAGAATCACCTGAAGATAAAAGGAAGAAACTCTCTCTCATCCTCCCTTGATAGAAGAGTCAGAGGACTTTGAAGAAACTATCATGACAGAGGAAGTAGTAGATGGATTCAGAGGTAGAGGTAGAGGTAGAGGAGGAGGAAATAATGGAGGCAACAATGGTGGAGGTGGAGGTAATAGGGAAGGAGAAAACTCGTTTGGATTCCCTATAGTTGATGAGGAAACTCATACAACGATGAAAAAAATATCACCATCTGTCCTCCCCAACTTTTATGGATTGCGAAGTGAGGATCCTGAAACATTTCTGTTTGAGTTTGAAGTCGTGTGCCGAACCTATGACTATATGGAAGACTCTCAAAAACTCAAATTGTTTCCTTCAACATTGAAGGGAGCCGCTTTGAAATGGTTCATGGGATTAGTCACCCAATCTATTAGGACTTGGAATGATATGAAACAAACATTTTTGGATAGATATCTGGACTATTGCATGCCCACCAATCATAAGGATGAGGTATTCAAAATGGTGCAAAAAGAAGATGAAAATTTGGAGGATTTACTTGAAAGATTTCAATACAACTTAAAAAGAGCAAATATGAGCAACTTAGATGAGGAAAATTTGAAAGCCCTTCTATTAAAAGCCATCAGAGATGAATGGATAGATATTTTAAACACGATGGGAAAAGGAGACATTTCTCAACTTCCACTTCGTGACATAACAGAACTATGTGTCCATCTCTCAAGGGGAAAATCTAAAACGGGAAAAGGGCCTAGAGATCCTTCTCTTATCAGGGCAAACAAATCTGCAACTAGATCAGTAAGTAGGGCAGAGATTGGCAATATGCTTGATGAATTCAAAACTGATATCTTAGGGAGCCTTAGTGAACAACTAGACACCCTTAAAATTCAAAACAAGTAGAAAGCAGAAACTGATGCTCTAGCCATCTTTTGTCCGAAATGTAGGAAGAAACATGCTTTAAGGGAATGTCCCTTGGATGCAAAATTTGTAGAAACATGTATAATTTTCTTAGAGAATCATGACCAAGGATTATCCTTCAATTCCTGGACTCAAAGCTGTCTTTCAAGAAGATCCAAATTCAGTAGAATCTCTCTGTTTTGTTGCAAGAATACCTTGGCAGGGGCAACAAACTCAAGGGTTTAGCAACCCTATGAACCTTCAAACCCCACCAAATTGGAATCCTTGGAAACAACCTTGGCCCCAACCTCAAAATTCATATCAGTCATGGGTACAAGGAATGAAAAATCCTTATGGGAGATTTGCTCAATTTTATCAATATCCTCCATATTTTCAAAATCAACAAACTCCACAACTTCCAAACCCAAATCTACAACTTTCATTGCCATTTCCACAACAATAACCTTCTCAAAAAAATCCAAATTCTTAACTCATGCTTCCATTCCAACAAAAGACAAATCAACTTCCAGCTCAGCCATTGCCAAATCCTAACAACAAAAATCATCATAATACTTACATGATAGAAGGACAACAATTTCCTACCTATATGATTGTTCCTCTCAATGATGTACAACTCAGGTCTGGTAGAGTTTTAGAAAAACCTTCTATAGATGTCCAAGAGCAAGATACCTCTAAGGAGAACTCTCTTAAAATCAATAAGGGTTATGAGGAAGCATCTCTTCAAAACTCAAACATTCAAAAAGAGAAAGAAAAGTTAATTCCCACAACTCCTATAGTTGAGCAACCTGCATCTTCATCCACACCTCCTTTCCCTGAAAGATTACAAATTGATAAAGGGGTGGAAAAACAGATTTTGTTGCCTAACTATGATTTTCTAGATGAATTAAAGAATGTTTGTATCAAGATTCCCTTGCTACAAGCCATTAGAGAGATTCCTATTCTAGCAAAAACAATAAAGGAGTTGAGTCTCAAAAGACCAGGAAAGAAACTAAGAGATACAAGAAGAATCCACCTGGTAGGAAAAATTGCAGATATCATGATGGGAAAAATTACCATGCAGAAGTATGTAGATCCAGGTAGTCCAATTGTCAAGACACATATAAATGGGATAGAAATTCCAAACACATTGATTGACTTATGGGCTGCTATCAACATTATGAGTAGACAGACTATGGAACAGCTAAAACTTATTAATCTTCTTTTTACACCTACTTTACTGCAACTTGCAGATCGATCAATTATCAAACCATATGGTGTATTAAAAGATATTTCAGTCTCCTTAGATTCTTGGGAATATCCAGTATATTTTATGATTTTGACTCCCAAGAGTAATCTAGGAGGGCACCCACTTATCTTAGGAAGACCTTGGCTAGCCACGGATGATGCTTTCATTAGTTGTAGATCTGGGGATATGTACATTTCTAATGGTAATTCGACAAAGAAATTCAATTTGTATCCTCCAGTAAAAGCAATCACAGAAGTAGGAGACAATGAATGGGTCGATGATGAGGACACTATACAACCTGTCTTTACCATTTCTGAAATCAGTGAGGATAGTCAAATTCTGAACACATTAGAAAATTTTGAGACATCTTCAGAATATGACCCCACACAATTTCAGTTGGAATCTAAAATTGAATATTTATCATCAAGACAAATGTATCTCTACTCTATGGAAGATTTCGGTAGTTCTACCATTGAGATTTTTCCAGGAAAAACATTGAATATCAACAAAAATTTGGAAAAGTCACAACAGGAAGAACTAACCAAAATCTTGCGAAAACATTCTACTGCATTTGCATGGGAGTATACTGATATGAAAGGTATTGATACTAAGACTTGCATCCATCATATCTATATTGAGGAAAACAGTAGACCAATCAGACAACCTCAAAGAAGGATGAATCCAAATCTTAGGGAGATAGTGAAAGAAGAGCTCCAAAAACTACTCAATGTAAACTTCATTTATCCAATTTCAGATAGCCGATGGGTTTCTCCTTTGTTTATAGTACCTAAAAATAATGGTAAATGGAGGGTATGCATTGATTACAGGGAATTGAACAAAGCAACTTTGAAGGATCACTTTCCTTTGCCTTTTATCGATCAGGTATTAGATACATTAGCAGGTAAAAATTACTTTTCATTTTTGGATGGTTTTAGTGGCTATAATCAAATTCAGGTAGCACCCGAAGATCAAGATAAGACCACATTTACTTGTCCATGGGGAACTTTTGCCTACCGAGTGCTTCCTTTTGGGTTATGTAATGCACCAGCAACATTCCAAAGAGCAGTACTAGGAATTTTTTCTGATCTAATCCATGATCGTGTAGAGGTTTATATGGATGATTTTACAGTTTATGGTAATTCATTTGAAGAGGCATTAGAAAATTTGGAAAAAGTTCTCATAAGATGTAAAGAAACAAACCTTTCATTAAGCCATGAAAAATGGTTTATGATGTTTACTGAAGGGATTGTTTTAGGACATCATATTTCAGGAGATGGGATTAAGGTTGATAGATCAAAAGTTGAAGTCATCTCCAAGTTGCCTATTGCAAATTGTCAAAGAGATGTTAGAAGTTTTCTAGGATTTACTGGTTACTATAGAAGATTTATAGAAAACTTCACTAAAATAGCATCTCCACTCTTCAAATTGCTTACAAAATACTGTGAATTCAAATGGGATCCTGATTGTCAATCAGCCTTTGAAACTTTGAAAACAAGAATATCTCAAGCACCTATCTTGAGAGGACCAAATTGGAAACTCCCTTTCCATATTTCTACAGATGCTTCAGATACAGCTCTAGGAGCTGTGTTGGGTCAAAAGGATTTAGTCCCTTATGCCATTTACTATACCAATAAAAATTTGACTCCCACTGAGTTGAACTATACTGTAACTGAAAAAGAGTTTTTAGCTGTTGTTCATGAAATCAATAAGTTTAGACATTATATAACAGGCTATGAAACTTTTATTCATACTGATCATTCTGCGATTAGATATCTAATGAAAAAACCTGTTACTAATGGCAGAGTGACAAGATGGCTCCTAATTTTGCAGGAATTCAATATTACTGTGTTGGATAGACCAGGGAAACAAAATACAGTAGCTGATTTCTTGTCTAGGATTCAGAATACTAAAGAAGATTCTCCTGTAGAGGATAAGTTTCCTGATGAATACTTGTTTGCAGTAACTACTAAGACCCCTTGGTATGCATATATTGCCAACTATTTGGTTACAGGGAAACTGCCTCCACATTTATTTCCAAGTGAAAGAAGAAATATTATTCAGGAGACTTCAAAATATTCTTGGATTTCTAACAAATTGTTTAAAACAGGGCCAGATCTTGTGATTAGAAGATGTGTCAGGGAGGATGAAATGCCCGATATCCTCAAGGCATGTCATGATGAACCATGCGGCGGACACTTTGCTGACAAAATGACAGCCTATACAATCCTCTCTTTAGGATATTGTTGGCCTTCCCTCTTCAAAGATGCAAAACAATATGTCAAAAGGTGTGACAGCTGCCAAAGAGTAGGGAAACCTACCCTTTCAAATGAAATGCCATTGCAACCACAGGTACTCATCGAACCCTTTGAAAAATGGGCTTTAGATTTAATTGGACCTATTAATCCACCATCTAAGCAAAATAAGTATATATTGGTTTGTACTGATTATGTTACTAAATGGGTGGAAGCCAAAGCATTAGTGTCTGCTACTGAAAATTCAGTTGTTAATTTTCTTTATGAGGATATTTTTACTCGCTTTGGTGTTCCAAGATAAATTGTGACAGATCATGGAAGCCAATTCACATCCAACCTGGTGGAGAAGCTGATGGAAGAATACAAAATCAAGCACAGAATATCTACCCCTTACCATCCGCAAGCAAATGGTCAAGTGGAGTCTACAAACAAAGTTCTCGAAAGTATCATCACCAAAACTGTTCATCTACACAGAAGAGATTGGGCAGAAAGGCTTTCTGAAGCCTTGTGGGCCTACAGAACTACATGGAGAAATACAACATGACATTCTCCCTATGAACTTGTTTATGGGAAAGAAGTCTTGCTCCCCATTGAGTTCCAAGTCAAGACCTTCAAGATAGCAGTTCAGTTGGGGATGGACTTATCAGAAGCCCAAAAGCATAGAATGGAGCAGTTGAATGAGCTAGATGAGATCAGACAAGAGGCAATTCTAAGAACTGATTTAGTTCAATATCAAAGAGCTAAATGGCATGACAAATACATCAAAGAGAAGAAATTTCAAGAAGGAGATTGGGCATTGTTATTTGATTCCAAGTTTAAAGATTTTAAAGGAAAATTTCAGACTCATTGGCTTGGGCCATATGAGATTGACAAGATCTTTAGCAATGGAGCGGTAAGAATCAAGACCATTGATGAATCTCAAACTCCTTTTATTGTGAATGGCCACAGATTAAAGATCTATCATAAGCCACTCTCAAAAGAGGAATTTGTCAAAATGTTTCAAGATAATTCTGCAATAAGGCTGGTGAAGAAGAATCCTTCTTCTCCACCAGCCTAGCCTTTGTTCTTTTCAGTGTTTATATATATATATATATATATTGTATAAGCCTGAAAACCAATCACTGATTGGCAGTTTTATACAGAAAATGAAGGGTGAAAATCAGGAACACCTGACACCCTATATTTTCCAAAAAAAATTCTCTCTCTCTCTCTCTCATTTCACAAGTTTTATGACAACCCACTCCATTTCATTCCACTTCATTCCACTTAATTCCACTCCACTTCATTTCATTTCACTCCATTTCATCTCAATAAAAAATTTCTTTCATGACCATTTTCATTCAGTCAGTTATCATTTATCCATCTCCATTCACCCAAATAATTACTGTGTCAGTTTCCGCAGCCAGAAGCAGTTTCTGCAGCCACCACTCTGTTTTTCAAAAATTTACAGTCAGATGTTAGTTCAACAGTCATGAAATCAAATGCAGGTATGAGGACATATTTTGAAGACATGAGGCATTCAAAAGCATCAACGAGGAGCAACTGATTGAAGACTAATGAAAAATGGCAAGAATTCCAAGGTATGAGTAAAAATTTATTTCAAATGGCATTCAAGCACATTTTTACATAGTTTTAAACCATAGCTCCATTATATGCAATGATTGCGTTGATAACCCCATAACCATTCCACGATCTCTATACGATTCCCCCACAATCCTTGCATTCATTTTTAAACGGCCTCATAATCAAACCTCCGGTCTTCACTCATGTTCGGCTATACTTTGATACTCCACCTGTAATTATGGAACGTAGTTGATTTGACTACGGCTTCTCTCAGCCACATAAAATCCGTAGCCGTTGCATAAACGTGCTTGCATCTACTCTGCAGCCACCCAATTTTAAATATTGCCGGATGCGTTTTACTCCCCCTACTGTTCTATTGATCTCACGGTTGCATTTCCATCGTGCTCACATAAGCCTTCACCCCATTTTTTTCTCTGTTCCACTTCATTCCATGTACCTATTCTCTGATATCCGCTTACAGTCACTGGTCTCCTTCATAAACCCTGTTCATTTCCGCTAACTCAGCCGTCTTACCTCCGCTAAACCCTCCTCACGCAGACGAGTTTTAAAGAACAGAAGGAAGGATGGGTCAGTTGTTGAGGAAAGAACCAGAGGGACCCAAATTTATGGAAGGATACCCGCAAGTCAAAGACATATTGAAAAAGGCAAAATGTCTTCGGTTTATTCAAAAGTTTAAAGGCTACAATAAGGAGGTAACAAAAACTTTTGCGAGGTCTTTCAACGGTCTGGAGGTAGAAATTGGGGACCTTAAATTTACAGTGACTGAGGCATCCATAGCAATAGCTACAGAACTCCCTCAAGAAGGTGAACGCTGGTTCAAGAACAAGAGCATTGGCGAGGAAGCCTGGAGAGTGATCCTATGTAACCCAGGTATGGATGTCACCATTTTCAAAAAGGGAATTCATGTTCATGCTTTAAAAGAGGAGTGGCCAGTTTACTGTTGGTTATTCAAAATTTTATCACCTGTGAGGGCCGTTTTGGATCAATGTACATGTATCATACCCGACTGTTGATGAACTTCCTAGACAACCAGTCCTCAATCTGCCATACTTTTTACTAAAAAGTTTGAAAAAGATGTCTGTAACCGTCCAAAAGCATCTGGGGGACGTAGAACCACATTTGTATCACCATGGTCTCATGAAAATCTTGATAGAAAAACAATTAAAGGAGAAAAGGGACACCTGGGAGCAGTTTTTAGTTAGAAATTTCTTTGAAGAACCCCAAGAAACCCCTGAAGGCAGCACATCAAAAAGTAGTAGAAGAAAGAAAACAGATGATAAAACTCAAAGCACTCCTACTAACACAGTTGAAAGAACTAGTAGAGAGGAAAGACTGTCTAAAAGGAAGAAGGAAAAGGCTGAGGGTAAAAAGCCAACAAAATCAAAAGAGAAAAGAAGCATTGAGGCTGTGCATCAAACCCCTTCCTCAGAAGAAGACCATCAAGTGTTATCTGAGAGACTAGTTCACCTTCAGGAACAATCATCTATGGCCAAAAAGAGAGGAAAAGAAAAACAAAAGGAAAAATACAGTAGTCCACAGTATGTAAGAAGAAGCAGCAGGCTTAAAGGAAAGTGGAGGAAAGCACAAACAAAAGGACCCCATTTTATTGATTTGGGAGAAGTAGCACCTGAACAAACTCCAGCTGAACATAGTCCACCTCATTCTCAGCCAAATGTTGAAACTAGTCCTCAAGATGTTGACATGAGTCCTTTTCGGCCAGATTTTGAAGTCAATTCTCCTCCACAGCATTTTGGGGACAGCCCAATGAAAACGACACCCGAGATAGATCCAAAGCAGCAAGAGGTGTATGATTACATAGAATCCTTAGAAAGAACAGCCACGGATCCCAACACTTCATTCACTCAGCCTCATATAGCACAAGAAGCTCTAGTCCAATCGTTGAAACAAGAAGTCTCTGAGTTGGAGGTTTTAAATAGACATATTAAAAATGAAAATGAAGCATTAAAGGAGCAAAACAGATTGGACAAGATCATTCATGACAACACTATGCTACATCTGGGACTTTGGCACAAAAAGAACAAGAAATTGAAGAAGAAATGCCAGAAGATAAGTAGAGAACTGATTAATCTCAAATTCAGATGCTTGATGAAGAAGCCCAGGATGTTAGCAGCACCAAGAAAGAGGAGAAGAGGACTGGATGTACTGGCAGAGGTATCAGAGCATATGAATTGAAGGAGAATGATCAAAATTTTGGTTACATAGGGGACATGAAACACCTTCACAGTGGGGGTGTCTTCAGGCAAATCAAGCCACATGGGCAAGTTGGAAATGATATGGACATGGACCGAGTCCTACTGGCTCAGTCGAATTCACCAAAGAAGGCCGTGGTCAAAGTCAGTCAAGCGGTGGTGAACCTAAGAGTCTTACGGTGACAGAACTCTGTTTTTTTTACCACGTGAAGACTTGCGTGGCCGTTCCTAATTCTCAGGGGACATATCAACACCTGTGGACTGCTCCATAAGCCGAATCCAACAACCACCTTCCATAGATTTAATCTTTACGGCATCCATAATGCTAAATTTCTGGATGTGGTTGTTCACGTGTCTTTTATCAGCGTAGATTTTAGGAAATTAGTTATGTCATCCTCTGTTATAAATAATTCGTTCTCATACGCATAGTAGTTAGCTGCTGTAATGTAATTTTTGTTGAAAAGAAAGCCACTGTGCCGTGACATTATTTCCTTGTTATGACTGCATTTTAAATATATGAGAAGACTCTGTTCATAAGTATAATTCGTGGTTGATAGCTGTTGCCCGAGGATTGTGCAGAGGGCCCCTACACACGCCGAGGTTTTGTTTATTGCTGTATAGTTTCATGCTTTATTTCCTTACGTTCATTATGCCATATTAATTCACGTGTACATATCACATCTCTTATGGTATTAACGTTTTATCTCTGTCCATAGTCTTTCATGCTTTATACTGCTGTTAACTGATCAATGTTTTTGTTCCAGATTACAATAGGCAGCCCAGGCATTTTCACATAGTTTTACAATGACTAATGACATGGAATCAGTCTTGTCCTTCTGCTAATTTATTTTTCTTAACTTCTAATTCTAGCACTGTTTTATTTATTTCAGTTTTGTACATTTGCTTTATTAGTTAGATTAGATATTAAATTTCTCATGTCATTATCAGTTACCTCCGAAAGCCATAGCGAGACTAATGGTGAGGGATTGAAGTATGAGTGTGTAGTTTGATATTAGTTTATTTTTCTACAAGTTAGATATTAAATTGCTCATGTCATTATCAGTTACCTCCGAAAGCCATAGCGAGACTAATGGTGAGGGATTGAAGTATGAGTGTGTAATTTGATATTAGTTTATTTTTTTTCTGCAAATTAGATATCAGATTGCTCAAGTTGTTTATGATTACCTCCGAAAGCCATAGCGAGACTAATGGTGAGGGGTCAGAATATGAGTTGATGTAATTTGATTTAGCTTTACTTTGCTTGCAATTCTTGGATTTCTTTGAGCACAGTTTCTTTTTGTATTTAGACAGCAGCAAGGGTAATGGGTTTCATGATCAATAGTTCATTGTTTGTTTGACTAGTATAGTGGCACATTTTCATTTAGGAATTAATTTTGTCATTGCATGTTTTAAAACCCTTTTGAAGTTTGAAGTTTGGGAAATCATTATAAAGGACATCATTGCCTTGAACATTTATATCCATACTTGTCTTTTAGAATTTCCATCTCACATTAGGAAACGAACCAAGATAAAAACCCCAAGATAAATATAAAAAAAAACCAAAAACGACAAAAAGTAAGAGATAAGTTATCTTGCACATATAGTGTGCCACACTTCATCAGCTTACGAATCCCGGATTGAAAAATTAATGTAGAATTTAGGACACACTAAATTGACCAAATAGAGAGCATAAAACATAACACAGATAAACACAAAGATTTTCCCCTGGATCCCAAATCGGGACGACCAGCTTGATTTTTCAATATATTCCTTTTAGTGTTACAACACATATATATACATGCTGAAGCATACATAAACCCTAATCCATTAACCCTGGATTAGAACATAACCGTAGTTCCCTTGACTGGATCTACCAAATACCAGGGGCCGAAAACCATCGTCCCCCAAAACCATGTGCAAACTCATGCACAAAACCATGGGTGGGTCCACCTATGAGTGGGGCTAGTCGTGGAAAGAACATAACACATACCCAGCACAAAAGGCTATTATGGATTGGCGTAATTTTATACAACTAAAGGGTCAATGCATGAAAAATTACACCCAAGGGTTTAGAAGAAGGTCTTTGATACTAGGTGTAGAATTGTAATCACAAGACACTTTGTTGAAATATATTGGGGGTTTACATAGTTATTTGAGGCATACTATCCTTATTTTTAATCCTACAACTTTAGATGATGTTTGTGTTTAGGCAACATGATGCAGGAGCATTAGGCTCAAAAAATACTTTGTATTTTAATAGACATAGGGGTCTTGTGTTTTCAAAAGAATATTGGTTTCTTATGTAGTTATTAATGTTTTTGAGTGACATTTAGAATAGGAATTAATTAAATATTGAGAGAAATTTTTAAATGTTCCCGAATAATTGGAGAACATGAGGGAAGTAGGATAGTTGAGATTCCATAGGAAATGAGAGATTTGAAATTTAATTTTAATTCCTAAAGTAGAATTGGTTCCATGATTTTATGAGTTTGAAAGAGTTTTAGGGATAAAGGATAGATTTTAGGACTTAGAGTATTTGGAGGATTTTGTTGAGATACTGGAGGATCTAAACCTAAATTGGTTCATAATATTTTGTATAAACTGTAAAGCCTCAAGGCAAAAGGAGGACAGTAGAGGAGAGAGATTGAAAATTTAGAGAAATAGGGTTTCGACTGGAAGCCTACGGGCTGTAGGAAGAATAGGCCACTGATACAACATAAGATCAGGCTAGAGGAAGAGTCCTGTGTAAATATTTGATAGTCAATACAAAAACTCAATTTGTGAGTTTCTATGAATTATGATGTGTTAATGCATTTATGAATATGTGTGTATGTAACAGAGCATGCATTTGGATGATTTAAGTGTGCAGGGTATTTTAGAAGAATCTGATATAGAAATCGAATTTTATGAAATTGAATTCATAAATAATTCGATGGATTCCTTTTAGAAAATCATGTGACAGTGTTTTGATGAAAATGGTTCGAGATCATGAAAGAAGATCCAGTGATGAAATGAACGTTGGATCACTAGATCGATGGAGACAGAATTGTTACAAATACGAAACCTTCAATTTATAAATTGTGCTATGGTGGAGACAATTTTGTGTAAACGAGGCAAAATAATGATTGCAGGGAATTTATTTGCGGTTGGGCTTTAAAAGAGGAACTGAGAAGAGCTCTCAGTTTACAAAGGAAAAAATCGTACTCTGAAATTTCTACAGTCGTTGTGGAATTCCTTCAGATTGGAACCTGGCCCTATTCGAAACCATGAGTTGAAAAAAATACAGAAAAACACAAAGTAATGGCAGAGTATGGAACCATGAGTAAATGGAAAATGGAACAATGAAGGTGGTTTCGAAAACCAACCAGTGGTTTTCGCGTAGATTTTAGATGGTAAGTGGTAAATCCTTGATCGAACGCGATAGGGTTTAGAAGCTGACACGTAGCAATGGAAAACTGGACATTTTGCGTGAGTTTGGAGTGATAAAGTGCGGGGACTATTTCTACGCGATATCCATTCAATCAAGGGAAGCAACGATCTGACGGCGTTCGCATCAGAAGCTGTGCAGAGGTTATTAAGGTGGGACTGGATGTAATATTATGTTGGTGGTTGGGTTTGTATCCAAAGTCAAATATATGCGAAAAGAGGGAAGGTGAATGAATTGGTAAGCATGTGGCTGAACATTAATATATGCTGAGATCTTTGGTCTCTATTTAACCAAAGTCGGATGCATATTTCCGGTAAGGTGAGTTGGTAAAGTTGTGGGGCCAATTATATGAATTATGTTGGTACTTTGGTTTTAATGGAAATTCAAAATCGTAATTGCATAAGGTGGGTGACTTCATGTCATTTATAAACGTAAAGTTTATAAAGAGGACAATAGAATTGGGATAAATTTTAAACCTTGGATTGAAGAAAGAATAATGCTTCTGCCTATAAAGTTTATTATTTAAGTTTTGAACCAAAGTCAAAATCAGAAATATGAAATATCAAAATGGATATTTTATATGGTGAATGAGAAAGGAAAATAGCTTCCGCTTAAGAGTATTTAAAGTAAAAAAGGTTTAGACTTTAGATAGGAGTAAAGAAAAACTTCCGCATAAGGAAATACTCAGTTTTGAGATTGATGAGATTTTTTTTTGAAATGCAATTGTGGGTTTTTGCTACTGTGGCAGCATCATTTTTGGTATCAGAGCAGGCAAAGATCTTTTGAAGATTTTTTTTTTTTGGAATGCATGTGTGATGAAGGAAATAAGGAAAGCTTAGATTTTAAATCTGATTGACAGTAATTGTAGATTTTGAATCTACAAAGATATGTAGTGAAAGTATGATAATGAGGAAATTCCGATTTGCAGAATCTAGGTTTAAAAGAAAATGTTCTTTGAAGATTTACCAAGTTATGCTTTGAAAGATGTGAATACATGTATAATGGTGATGGCAAAAAAGGAAAAAGAGATCAGATTTGAATTTGACAGACGACATGCAGTGTAACAGAGTATTGGAAGAATTTGCAGAAGCAATTACAAGTGGGTGTTGAAACAAACCTTGAAGGTGATTTATTTTAATTTTGTTGAAGAATATGTTTGCAGAATGCAGATTGCAAACAATTGAGGAGCATTTCAGCAAGAAGATCACAACTTTAAAAGAGAAGTGATGAAGGAAGCCAGTAAAGGTTTCTAAGAGAAAGAAGAATGTGGCAGAACACTGAGGAATTCCAACAGAGGTTGGATAAAAAAGAACAGTTGTGTTCTTAAAAGGGTGCATATGAGTTGAAGCCTAGAAGGAGCAGAGAGGAATGCTCAAGAGGTTCCAGAGAACAGAGGACCAATGCTTGCCAAAGACCAAATCCAGAGAAAAGGATTGGTGAGGTAAGTTGTAACAAGGAGGACTTGTTATTGCAGAGGCTTTAGTACAACTCATGATGAATGAGTGAGGAACTCATGAAGATAGAAATGAACGGGAAGATGACTACTGATAATCATAGTATAAATGGAAGAGGTTCTGAGAGAGACCACAACAGAATGAAAGTGAATAAAGAATATGCCAAAATAATGGCATACAAAGACAGTTAAGTAAGGAAGAGTATGAGAGAGAGAAAGCTGAGATAGCAGTCCAACTTGAAGTGTTGTTGGATTTTTTATAGAGGAATGAGGAAGACCAGAGGTGGGTTTTTCTTGTATAAGCTACAAATGAAGAAAGAGCAAATGATAAATGCTCGGTTGAAGGAAAAATTACTCAGAATAAATGAGTATTTGGAGAAAGACTTGAAGATTGAAAATTCAAGTAAGACCAAGAGGTCGCATGATTTTAAATCTGATAAATTTTGTATGGTTGCAGGAAGAACATGTGGAGAAGGACAAACTGCTGATATTTTCATAAAGGAAGAAAATGGGACAGCCAGATCCTTTTTAAATGTCCATACACAGTTGGAGAAAAGTTTTACTTTTCAACATATTGGCAGCAGAAGAAATTTAACTTATGATGATGGGAAAAAGCTGGAAATTAAGCAATCAATTGAAAAGATTAAGGGGATTGAAGAGAATACCATTGAAGAATTTCTGAATTGTATAGAGGACTTGGAACAACAGGAGGATTTGGTGATTAAATCATCAAATGAGGCCATAAGGTTTTATGGTTTTAAAACTAACAAGTTTTTGTGAATGTAGGTATTGCAGAAGACAAATCATGTGATGAAACTGTATTGAGTGAGGCTATAAGTTTCCAAGAAAAATATGATGATGATGATATCTTTCAGATGAAGATCAAATTGAATTATTGTAACAAAAGGAGTTCATAAATTCCTTGTTTTGTGAAAAGAATTGTTTCAATGGAGATATGATAGTTATGTCTGATGATGAGAAATTTGTTATTGATAATGACAATGAGAAATTGATTTTAATAAATGGCCAAATGAAAAGTGATGGACAGACAACTAAAACTATTGCAAAGATGGAGGATCAAAATTCTATTCTGATGAAAGATGAAGAGATAGTGTTACTAGGAAACTTGACTTATGATAAAGAAGAAGGTAGTGAAGATTGTACAAAGATTTTTTCAGATGAAATGACAGATTTGTGGCATGAGTTAAGTATTCTGGAGAAGAGGTTGGAAAAACAAAGGATAAGTGTTCAGGTTGTAAATTCAGAGCTGAATGGAAAAGTTCATTATTATGAACCAGAGCAAAAAGACATCCTTGAAAGGGATGATGTGGAAGAGAGACTAGCTGACAGTCTCAAGAATTATTTGAAGAAATGGAATCAGCATACTGATGTGTTGATAAAGGAGAAAATGTCAGAGTAGCAAATTGAAATGTTGCCAAAGGAAGAAGAGACACAAACGTCTTATGATTTTGATGATTGTTTTGTGATTGCAGGTATTGATGAAAAGACTAAAGAATGTTTGGTCCAGGAGAACAAATTAAAGCAAAGAAAAGAAGATGACAGTGAGTGGCAAACTAAATACTAGTCCAAGAAATTGCTAAAGTCAGAAAACAAAGAAATTGTCATAAGTGACAATCAGGAAGAAGTTATCAGTTGCAGAAAACAAGTGGGTAAGGATGAAAGGGTGGCAGTAAAAATATAAATTCAGCAATCATGAGGTAGAAGTACTCAGCAGTCAGAAGATATATTAGACAAAGAAATTGAATTGATAAGTAGGGACAACAGCAGGAAAGCAAAGAAGCAGTAGCAACAAGAGAAAGATAGTAGTAGAATGTGAAAGCATAGCAAGTAGGAAGATGCATAATAAAGTATGGAAACCTAGAAAAGTACAGTTGAAGAATGATGAAGACAATGCAGCTTATGGACAACAACAAATTAGAGTATAGGATCCAGGAAGACAAAGATTAAAAGCATATAATCAGGAGATCATGATTATTTTTAACCTTGGGGGTTTGATGCAGGAGCATTAGGCTCAGAAAATCCTTTGTATTTTAATAGACATAGGGGTCTTCTTTTCAAAAGAATATTGGTTTCTTATGTAATTATTAATGTTTTTGAGTGACATTTAGAATAGGAATTAATTAAATATTGAGAGAAATTTGTAAATGTTCCCGAATGATTGGAGAACATGAGGGAAGTAGGATAGTTGAGATTCCTTAGGATTTGGAGGATTTTGCTGAGATCCTTAGAGGATTTGGAGGATTTTGTTGAGATAATAGAGGATCTGAACCTAAATTAGTTCATAATATTTTGTATAAAGTATAAAGCCTCAAGGAAAAAGGAGGACAGTAGAGGAGACAAATTTAGAATTAGAGAAATAGGGTTTGGACTGGAAACCTACGGGCTGTAGGAAGAATAGGCAACTGATACAACAGAAGATCAGGCTAGAGGAAGAGTCATGTGTAAATATTTGATAGTCAATGCAAAAACTCAATTTGTGAGTTTCTATGAATTATGATGTGTTAATGCATTTATGAATATGTGTGTATGTAATAGAGCATGCATTTGGATGATTTAAGTGTGCCGGGTATTTTAGAAGAATCTGATATAGAAATAAAATTTTATGAAATTGAATTCATAAAGAATTTGATGGATTCCTTTTAGAAAATCATGTGACAGTGTTTTGATGACAATGGCTCGAGATCATGAAAGAAGATCCAGTGACAAAATGAATGTTGGATCACTAGATCGATGGAGACATAATTGTTACAAATACGAAACCTTCAATTTCTGAATTTCGCTATGGTGGAGACAATTTTTCATAAACGAGGCAAACAAATGATTGCAGGGAATTTATTTGTGGTTGAGCTTTAAAAGAGGAACTGAGAAGAGATCTCAGTTTACAAAGGAAAAAATCGTACTCTGAAATTTCCATAGTCGTTGTGGAATTCCTTCAGATTGGAACCTGGCCCTATTCGAAACCATGAGTTGAAAAAAAGATGGAAAAACAAAAAGTAATGGCGGAGTATGGAACCATGAATAAATGGAAAATGGAACAGTGAAGGTGGTTTCAAAAACCAACCAGTGTTTTTCGCATAGCTTTAGACGGTAATTGGTAAATCCTTATTCGAACGCGATAGCATTTAGAAGCCGACACGTAGTAATGGAAAACCGGTCATTTCGCATGAGTTTGGAGTGATAAAGTGCGGGGACTATTTCTACGCGATAGTCATTCGATCAAGGGAGGCAAAGATCTGACAACATTCGCATCAGAAGCTGTGGATAGGTTATTGAGGTGGGACCGGATGTAATATTATGTTGGTGGTTGGGTTTGTATCCAAAGTCAAATATATGCGAATAGCGGGAAGGTGAATGAATTGGTAAGCATGTGGCTAAACATTAATATATGTTGAGATCTTTGGTATTTATTTAACCAAAGTCGGATGCATATATCCGGTAAGGTGAGTTGGTAAAGTTGTGGGGCCAATTATATGAATTATGTTGGTACTTTGGTTTTAATGGAAATTCGAAATCGTAATTACATAAGGTGGGTGACTTCATGTTTTTTATAAACATAAAGTTTATAAAGAGGACAACAGAATTGGGATAAAGTTTTAAACCTTGGATTGAAGAAAGAATAATTCTTCCGCCTATAAATTTTATTGCTTAAGTTTTGAACCAAAGTCAAAGTCAGAAATATGAAATATCAAAATGGGTATTTTATATGGTAAATGAGAAAGAAAAATAGCTTCCGCTTAAGAGTATTTAAAGTCATAAAGGTTTAGACTTTAGATAGGAGTAAAGAAAAGCTTCCGCATAAGGAAATACTCAGTTTTGAGATTGATGAGATTTTTTTTGAAATGCAATTGTGGGTTTTTGCTGCTGTGGCAACATCACAACACATCTTGAAGCAAGAGGGAAAAATATTTCACAAGAGGGTAGCAAGAAGGAATTTACAAGTGGAGACAAGGGTAAGAGTAATTTCAAAGGGAAAGGAAAGAAGAATGCATCCATCAAGAAGTAAGGATAAAAATCAGCATGCAAACATTGTTCCAAAGAGGCCCGTGATGAAGCTCATTGTTGGAAGCTTCATCTTGAGATGAAACCAAAGAAATTTAACAACAAAGGGAAGCAAAAGATAGCTGCAACTACACCACATGACTTGGGCTTTGATTTGGGAGATGAAACAAAGATCACAACAATGGGAATGAAAGGTAAGGACATAGCAAGAACTAGCTCTTCAATTTGTCCTAATAATACTCAAGATGAGAAAGCAAGAATTGAAATTTTCCATATTCGGGTTATTTCAAAGCATACCAAAATTTATACATTGTTTGATAGTGGTTCACAAGAAAACTTGATTTCTGAAGACTTAGTCAAGAAGTTAAATTTAGAGACCATTCCTCATCCAAGAACTTATCCTTGAGGTTGGATATGCAAGAATGCAAACTTACAAGTGATAAGGAAATGAATACTTAGATTTTCAATTACAACAAGCTTTCTTGATGAAGTTGAACTTGATGGAGTTCCACTTGATATTTCTAGAATTCTTTTGGGAAGCCCATATTTGTATGATAGGAAAGATATTTTTCATCGCCATGAAAAAAAGTATCACTTGTTCAAAGATTTTATTGAGTACACTGTTATAGCACATCGATAGAAACTAAATATTTCACTTGTAAATGTCAGACAAATGAGGAGACTCATTAACTCTAGCAAGAATTTTGTGCTTTTAATAGTCAAACAAAAGAATGACGTTGAGAATGAAGCTTTTCAAGGTTGTGAATCAAGATTGAAATCTAATTTGGTTGAGGTTTTTAACCAATATGATAAGATGTTTCAGGAGCCAAAATGATTTTCTCCCAAGAGGAGAATCCAACATGAAATACAATTGCAACAAGATTGTCCTCTTCCTAACATTGGCATGTACAAGATATCAGTGATGGAAAGTGCAGAAATTAAAAATAAAATTCGTTGTTGGACAAAGGGATAATCAGACCAAGTAATTCGCCATACGGGTCACCTATTATTTTGGTTCCAAAGAAGGATGGAACATGGCGCATGTGTGTGGACTTCAGTGCATTGAACAAAATTACAGTAAAGAAACATTACCCACTTCCTAGAAGAGATGATTTACTTGATCAATTGAAAGATGAAAAATATTTTACTAAGTTGGACTTAAGGAGTGGCTATAATCAAATTAGAATTGCTGAAGGTGACATATGAAAGACAACATTCAAAACAAAACAAGGTTTTTTTGAATGGCTAGTTATGCATTTTGGTCTTTGCAATGCTCCTCCTACCTTCATGTGTGTGATGAATGATGTATTGAGGAAATTTCAAGATGATTTTGTGATAGTATACTTAGATGACATCTTGATTTTCAGTAAATATCATGAAGAACATGTCATGCATGTCCAAAAGGTACTTGATATCTTGAAGAAAGAATAGTTGTTTTTAAATATGTCAAAGTGTGAGTTTGGAAAAAATTCTTTAGTGTATTTGGGTCATATTGTTGGAGGAGGTGAATTGAAAATAGATCCCTCCAAGGTTGTTTTCATTTTGAATTGGAAAAATCCCAAACAGTTACAGAGGTAAGAATATTTTTTGGAGTAGCCCAATATTGAAGAAATTTTATTGCTAACTTCTCTTCTATCGCAACTCCATTTCATGCATTGATAAGTGTGAAGCAGATATTCCAGTGGGGAGGTAAACAAAAGAAGGAATTTGATGCATTAAAGGAAAAGATAATTTCAACTACAGTACTTACACTTCCAGACTTGAGATAGTAATTTGAGATTCAAACTGATGCTAGTGACTATGCCATTGGTGAAATCCTTCTGCAACATGGTAATCCCACTATTTTCATTCATAAAATTTTAATGGTGCAATGATTAATTATCCTACATATGACAAGGAATTGTATGCATTGTTGCAAAGTGTGAAAAAGTGGAAATACTACTTGATGGGTAAGGAAAAAATCATTCACACTGATGATCAACCATTGCAATACTTGCAATCACAACCAAAGTTGCAGCAATCAAGGCACTTTCGATGGATGGGTTTTCTTCAACAATTCCACTTGGTGATAAGGTATAAGAAAGGTATCTACAATAAAGTTGTTGACATTATTTCTAGGCCTATTGTTAGTGCTGCTACTATTCTTAAGCATAATTCTATTTTTCATGACAACTATGTTGAAAAATATACTTTAGATAGTGATTTTCAAGATGTATATGCAACTTTGAGTCAAGGGAACCAAGTTGAGGAATTGGATTATCACATGCATGATAACTTGTTGTACCATCTTGGTAAGATTTTTTTATCCATGGGGAGAAAGAGTCAAAATTATAATAGAGGCACATACTTCTCTTAGTGTTGGTGATTTTAGTGTAAGTAAGACAGTGACACATCTACATAGGTATTTTTATTGGCCTCGTATGCTTGAAAGTGTGTCACGTTTTATTAAAGGATGTTCATTATGTGCTGTCAGTAAGCCTAACAATAGAAAGTTATGATTGTACACACCACTTCCAGTACCTTCTCGTCCATGGGAGAGTGTTTCTATGGACCTTTTTGAAGGTCTTCCTATGTCAAAAAGGAGTCATGATTATCTTTATGTACTTGTGGATAATTTCAGAAAAATGTGTATTTTGATGCCATGTAAAAATAAAATTACAACTGAACAAACTGCTCAGTTATTCTTTCATAATGTATGGGTGCATTTTTGATTTCCCACATCTAATGTTAGTGATCGATGTTATCTCTTTGTTGGGAACTTTTGGTCAAGCTTGTGGGGATTCATGGACACCAAATTGAAAAAGAGTATAGGATTTCATCCAAAAATAGATGGTCAAACAAAGGTGGTGAACAGGATGGTGATACATCTTCTTCGCGGTTATTGCAGCAAGGATCCTAAGTTGTAGGATGAACACTTACACTATATTCAACATGCTTACAAATGGGCCAAGCACTCTTCAACTCAAACATCTCCATTTGAAGCATGTTTGGGATACTTGCCCAAGTCTGCTTTGGATTTAATTTTGGGAAAAGACGTTGCTATTGATGGTCATAGTGACATAGACAAAGCTAAAAATTCCATTGAAAAAACCCAATTTGTACATCAAGCAGTTCAAGAATAGCTAGAAAAGAGCCAAGTCAAGTACAAAACAAGGCACAACAAGGATTGTATAGATCACAATTTCCAAGTTGGGGATGAAGTTTGGCTTCACATTAGCAAATAAATGCTTCAAGGAGAAGGTACAAAATTGAAACCAATTGGATATGGTCCATTCATAATTTTAGAAAAGATTGGTGATAATGCCTTCAAATTGGATTCACTTTCATATATGAAAATTTATGTTGTTTTAATGTTGAGAACTTAAGGTTGTATGAGCCTCTTTTTATTGAAGATCAAGGAGAGAATGTTCAGTTTCCTTCTATCGAGGATTTCTCTCATGAATACCTTGAAGAACTACAACAAGGCACCATTCTTGACAAAGAACAAGGACTTCAAAACAAGGGAATGTGGAGTACCTTCATGTGGGGCTCAAAGGAAAAAATCCAAGCAAAGCCAAATGGATCGAGATTGGAAAGGTGAGGGAAATATACCCTCATCTAATAAACAACTAAAAGTGATATTTTGGGGTCCAAAAGTTTCCAGTGGGGAGGAGGATCTGGTGCTAAAAAATATGCTCAAAAATTAAAGTTTTCAGAATAGCTCAAAACCTATGCGCTTGCGTAGATATCATCGTTCTAAATCTGGCACAACTTGTTTCGTGAAAAACCGACACTGTATGCTCTCGCAAATGAGTTTTACTTGTTTTCCCAAACAAGCAATTTTTTGGCAAAAATTGAGCAGGCTACGTAGTCAACAGTCTGTACAGCTGGCACAGCTTTCTGACTAGCCATGGTTGACTAGGCTTTGTTGGGAAAATCATATTCCACCACTTTTCACAAGGTCATTGGCGCAGAATTGGGTGAATTTCATTGGTGGGTTGGTGGCCAACCACAGGCTGCCACGTGGCCCAACCAGAGGCCTCCATGTGGAAGAATGGGGACCACCAAAATTTGGCTGGAATTCTGAACTAGACTCCATAGGATTCGAAACTTTGATCTCTCAACTAACAACGCAGAGCCTTAACCGCTCAAGCCAACCATTTTTCATTGTTTAACCAATGAACCAACTACTATTTAAGTTTGAAGTGAAGGAGTTAATGGGGTAAGGGGCCACGACTTAGCACCAATCCCCCCAAAAAACCATACCATACGACCCTTGGCACAGAACCATGGGCACGGCCCCATATTTTTCGTTAATTAAATTTTCAGACCTTAAGCCTTGGCGGAATTTTTAATTTTCCCACGAATTCCGTCAGAGTTCAGCCAAACTAGCGCTCCAGTAGCAAAATTCAGGGAGAAAATGTAGGAAGGTTTTGTATTTTGGGGAAATTTTAGAGCGATTAGCAATAAAGCTATGGAAACTCAGAACTTCTTCATTTTTTGACCGTTTTGGGACCAGAAAGAGGCTAGATAGACATTTTTGACAGTTTTGAAGCTAATGGAACAAGTTTTGAAGCCATTGGAGCACTCCAAATTGATGTAATCACCATTTTTTAGCATAATGATATAGGGCCAAGCCATTGGAAGCTGAAACAGGAGACGTATCCCAGGAGGGGTGAAATCCATCACTTGTTGTGTTGTGGTTATTTTAATGGTGTATTTGTCTGTTATTTTCTGCTATTTCAGAGTTTAAATTCATGCTTTATGTGCATAAGGATTTAATGTAAAACCACATAAAAACTCAATTTTAACATTTGAAATCTAAACTACCTCAAGCACATTTACATATAGATATCATACAGATCAACCACATGGCGAAGTACTAGGTCAGATGATTCCCTTGTCAAGAAACTCTTGGATTTGTTTTTTAATTTCTGAATTTTCCATCACTTACATCATGTACATGTCAATGTTAGGAAGAGGAAAATATTGTTGCAATTGGATTCCTATTTTGGGAGGAAATCCCTTAGGCTCTTGAAACATCTCATCAATTTGGTTAACAATGTCAACCAAATTAGATTTCAAATTTGAATCACAACCGTGAAAGGCTTCATTATCAACATCATTTTTTTGTTTGACCATTAAAAGCACAAAATTCTTGCTAGAGTTAATAATTCTTTTCATTTTTCTGGCATTCACAAGTGAAATATTTCATTTTTGTCTATGTGCTCTAACAATGTACTCAAGACCATCTTTGAACATGTGATACTTGTTTTCATGGTGATGAAAAATATATTTCCTATCATAAAGATATGGGCTTCCCAAAACAATACCAGAAATATCAAGTGGGACTACATCAAGTTCAACTTCAATAATAAAGTTTGTTGTAATTGAAAATATAAATATGCGTTTCCTCGTCACTTGAAAATTTGCATTCTTATATATCCAACCTAAAGGATAAGGTCTTGGATGAGGAATAGTCTCTAAATTTCACTTCTTGACCAAGTCTCCATAAATAAGATTTTATTGTGAACCACTATCAAAGAGTGCATCAATTTTGGTATGCTTTGAAATTACTCGAATATGGAAAATTTAAATTCTTGTTTTCTCATCTTGAGTATCATTAGGAAAACTTGAAGAACCAGTGTTTGCTATATCCTTACCTTTCATACCCATCATTGTGATCTTTTTTTCATCTCCCGAATCGGATCCTAAATCATGTTGTGTAGTTGCAACTGTCTTTTGCTTCCCTTGGTTGCTAAACATTTTGGGTCTCATCTCAGGATGAAGTTTCCAACAGTGTTCTTCATCGTGACCATATTTTGAACATTTTTTGCATTTTAATTTTTCTCCCTCTTTCTTGATGGAAGCATTCTTCTTCCCTTGTCCTTTGAATTTACCCTTTCCTTTGTATCCACTTTTAAATGGCTTTTTATTTCCCTCTTGTGGAACATTTTTCCCTATTTCTTCTATGTGTGTAGCCTGTACACAAACCTCATCTAAACTTGTAGGGTTAAACATGAGTATGGTATGTCTCAAATAGCTATGCAAACCACCAATGTATTTGAGTAAAGTATCTTGTGATGATAAATCTACGCCCAATATTAGTTCTCTTATTCTAAACTCTTGAACATACATTTACACACTTTGACCCTTTAATTGCCTAATCTTTTTCCAATCCATAACAGATTTTTGCATGTATGCTAATGGATATAATTGTCTTCTTATTTCAGCAACAAAATAATTCCAAGAGGTTAAGAACTTACCATGTTTGTTCATGTCCTCTTGAGTTTTGGATTCCGACCAAATAAGAGCTACACCTTTCAACCTTAATGAAGCAAGTTGAACCTTGGTGTCATCATCCTTGATCCTTTTTATCTTGCAATACACTTCAAGTTGACGAACCCAATTATCTAATATATCAGCATTTACCTCATCATTATACATAGGGAATTCTAATTTTATGTCAAGTTTCAACAATGGAGTTTTTCCATGTCCCTTTGGAGAATGTAGAGGTGTTGGTGAAGGAGTTGTTGTGGAAGAATATGATGGTGAAGATGGTGGTGAGGATGGAGGTGAAGAGAATGGTGGTGTCAAAGGTGGTTTGTTGCCATTCCATTTTGGAGGCTTGTCCCCATCTCCTCCATCTCCTTCAGGAGGTTTGGAGCTCTCACCTTGCAACCTTGTGTTTCTCTCCTCATAGAGAACTTTCACCATTTGTGTCATATCAAGGAATGCTTTCCTAAAGGCTTTCTCATCTTCTGACATATTATAAGGCTCTCCTTCACGTGACATACTTGCTGATGCTTCAACTACAATTTTAGGTAGAATTTGTGGTGGATATTGTGGAAAATTTTCTCTCCTTGTCCTTGACCTAATTTGAGGACTTGCAACCACAAAATTTCCTTCTCCTCTCTTGAGATTCAACCTTGTATGCATCACATACACTTGCAAACAATTAAACCCTCACAACAACATAAAAAACCTAATCTCTTATACCAAACTGATCTATATTTAAAAATTGCTTGATGTTTTTGAAAATTTGCAAGTGTTTTAATTAGGGTTTAAGCCTCTTTTGTCAAATTATTAAACACATAAACATGAAATTTAAACAATATTTTTGCAGAAAATAGAAGATGATATCACCATAACCTTAAACACACAATAAAAATTGATGAAGGAGTTCACCCCTACTAGGATACGTTTCCTGGTACAACTTCCAATGGTTGGAACTCTTTCATTATGCATAAATTGGTGTTTATATACATTTATATTTCTCACATGGTTGTACTGATAGCTCCAATGGCTTCATAACTGTCGAAAACCCCTGTCTGACCTCTTTCTTCTCTCAAAAAAGCCAAAAAATGAAGAAGTTGTGATCTCCACAAATTTTCCAGCAATCCGTCCTACAATTTCGACCTGCCTACAAACCACCCTACAATTTCGCCCAAAAAATCGCTAACTGAGGGAATTTATACCAACATCTGGCACAAATTGTGGGACCGTTAATTTTCAAAATGTGGCCTAATGACCAATTTTTTTTATTATATATATTGGGCGGCCGAATTATTTGAAAATGAAAAATGGCGGGGTCGGGCTAATCCCTGGCCCCTAGTCCTACCCCTTATTTTCGTGGGCGTGGTGACCAGGGTTGGGGATAGCCCTGGCCCACCCCCATATGCTCCATTACACACATTTAAATAAAACATTGGAACCATATATGTTAAGTCACAACTGCATGGTGTATTGGTAATGCTCTGGTATTTTCACCCTCAGGTGCCGTGTTTGATTATTCCACCAATAACCAAAGTGGTCGTTGACCACCAAGGTGCCACGTGGAAACATTTGGTTGGTCCATGTCCCATTCCCTAATTGGTCGCACCATCAACCAATGAAATTTCTCCATCCCAAACCAACCAGCACATGACAAGTGGCGCATTGTGATTAGCCCAAAAAGGTCTAGTCAACCATGTACAGTTAGGGTCCAGTCAGAAATATGCACTGCTGACTAGGCAACCCTATACATACAAAAACATTTTTTGTTATTTTTTTGCAAAAATGAATAGAATGCGATTGGAGGAGCATATAGAGTCGGTTTTTCATGAAACAAGTTGTGTCGGATTCAGAACGACGAGGTCTACGCAAGCGAACATGTTTCATTCCATTCTGAGAACTTTGAATTTTGAGTATAAAATTAATCCACTGAATCACTATATCACACAATACCTCATCCATGAAGGGCTTGATTCTATAGGAAATGCAACACTGCTCATTGACACAGATATCTCATCCTTGGTGAAGCCACCTGATGATGTATGACTACGTGTGTGGTGTGGTTGATAGGCCCAACTGCTTCACGACCTTTTCTAAAATGGGGTTCTTTTGACTCCCGTTGTCGATAATGAATTATAGCGGTGAGCTCTTCACACACATTTGTGATTGAAAGAGGCGATCCCTCTCGTTTAGATCTTTTGTTTCCGTTTTTTTGATCTTGATGGTCGCTACCATCACAGTGGATTCAACATCAATGACCTGCTTATCCTTGTTGGTTCCCTTATCGAGATTCAGCTCAAAATCAAGAAAATGCATCTATCTTTGAGTCTTTCATCTTGATCACCAGTGCCTGCTTTGCATGACATTCCTGCGTGTTGTGAGTGCGGCTTTTATGGAACTCACACCACTTGTCAGTGTCCTTCTTTTCCTTCCCATCACCATTTTCTTGCGGCTTCGAGGAGTTGCCCTGGGGGGTTTGATCAGGCTTTGTCCTTTTCTTTGTGGCTTGGGGGTGCCTTTTTCTACTTTGGGTTCATAGATCCAAAGTATCACTTATTTTTCTTGAATTTCTGCTCAATTTTGGCAACATATCGGTATGTTCCACCAAGCGAGGAGATTTCCAGGAACTCCATTTCCTCTTGAGTGTATTTGTGCAAACAATTGCGGTACTTGAGAACCAAATGTTTCTCAGAATATTTGATACCCAGCTTTGTGCGTAGGATATGGAAAATATTTGTCAGCTCATGCACATCTTGATCCCTTTGTTGCTGCAACGTAGTCCATTGTATGTACTTGCCTTCATAGCTATAGACACGATAGTATTGTTCCTTGATGGTGTCTTGAAAATAATTCCAAGTGGGTGCGACTAATAATATTGAGGGTTCCCCCTCATCCTTCTACTCATAGTAAGTTTCCCACCAGCCCTTGACGTGGGGGGCAGATTTCAAGAGTGAAAAATTAATATTTTCCCTATTGGAAAAATCATGAATAGAAAAATATTCTTCCAACATATTCAACCATTTATCTATGACATATGCATCTATCTGTCCTTCAAATGTGGGAATTTCAAAGTTAACTTGTACCTTAAACGGAGTGGCGCCACCAGAGTGGTTGTCGGATGAAGATCTGTCGCCTGTGGGCATCCGCCGAAGGATCTGGGCAAAGCTATCCATCATCACGTTCCTCTGTTTTTTGAGGGCCTCATCGAGAAGTATTTTGATAGGATCTCCTTCTCCCTCATATTTATTTTTGTCCACCATGGGAGGAAGTCAGGTTTTGCGAGGTTGATCTTGCAAGGTTTCAACCAAATCGAGCCCTAACTTCGTATACCATGACCTCGTTGGGGAAATGTAAATAAAAATAGTGAAAGAGCAAACTGCTTTGATACCACTGATCCTAGTTTATGCAGGAACACAACATAATAAAAATATAAAAATTGACATAGAGATGAAACAAAAATATAACTTCATTTCATTAATATCAAAGACTAAAATATACTTACATATAGAATGGAAATAAATTAGCTCGAGTGATGGTAGCTTATCTCTGAAAAGAGATGTCGTGGCTACATGCCTCTGGATTGTGTTACAATGAGGCTTGAAGGCCTATTTATTATTTAGAAATAATAGAAAACCCTAAACATCCAAAAACCTAACCCTAGGAGATGAAGTGCCAAAACTATGGGTCCCGTTTGGGTAAATTGGTAGATTAGCTTCCCGAGGTCGTAACTTTAGCATACAATCTCCATTTGATGTGCATAATACCTTGTTAGAAATATCTATCTAAGGATTAAAATTCTCGAGCAACAAACATGTTGTCCTAGTTTTTCCCAAAAAAACATCGTTTAGGGCCTCAAAACGGCTCTGGAAGTTCAGGACCCGAAAAACTGCCAAAAATAGCAAATTCTGCTAAAATTATGGAAACTTAAAACTGAAAGACACAATGGTGAGGGTCCAACTAGAATAGGTGTGTGGCCACTAATATCCACCTGGATCACCAATCCAGGTTTTATCAAGTGAGAGATGAACTTGGAGGTATTGGAGACACAATTCCACCAGCAGACCTTGTGAGCCTTTCTCTTCTTGGGTTTCATAAATCTTGCCATAGTTTTCAGGATGCAGTGAATGGCAGAGATAAGCTCCCTAATTGGGAGATACCAAGGAAAATTTTAAGGATGGATATCTATTTGAAAGTTTATAAACCTTAGCGAATCTTGGTAATCTATAATAGAAAAATTATAAAATGTTTGATGATATTTTTATAAAAATCTCTAAAATTATGATAATATCATATTAGTATATAAAATATCTTGGCGATTTTCATGGTATAATAATTTCATACTATAAATTTGGTCGAATTCGTTTTAGAAAAAAATTAAATTGGCGAATATTGTTTTTGGAAAAAGTATAGAAAATTAGCCCACCTGCAAATATTAGCCCCTGAAATTTTCCCTCGGAGAGACTGTGGTTAGATCTTTTGTAGGAAGAGATAAGGAGGATCACAAGGGATGGAGTCTCTTCTTGGACACAAGATGAGGAAATTTTTTCTTTAGCTAGCAAAGGGAAGAAATCCAAAGGAAAGAAGGCCCAAGACAAAACTGAGTCTAGTCAAAATGGAGGCAAGGAAAAGACGAACCTTAGCAAGATCAAGTGTTTTCATTATCATGAGTTTGGACATTATACTACAAAATTTCCAAACAGGAAATCTAGTAAGAATGATGCAGCAGTAGCAGCAAGAGAAGCACTTTCTTCCCAGTTCAAATAGGATTTCTGTTTGATAGCTTACATGGAAAGATCATTTCAAGGTAGTGAGTGGTATATTGATTCAAGGGCTTCATTTCACATGACAGGGAATAAATATTTCTTCATCATTTTTTAGGAGAAAGACATGGAATTCCATATTGAGCTTGGAGATGATGGAAAATATATGACCAAAGGAGTTGGTACAATGAGATTTAAGAGAGATTTTGGTTCCCTTCTCCATCTCAAGAATGTTCCAAGATTGAAGAAAATCCTTGTCTCAGTGGAAATCCTTGAAGAAAAAGGTTATGATGTATTATCCAGTAAAGGGAAGGCCTACCTCAAGCATTCTGCTTCATACCAATTCAATCAGATTGGTATTAGGATTGAGCAGAAAGGTACAGATTTCTCAGAGCATAGATGTGGTGGTTGAGTGAGAGAAAGATAGAGCTCTCAAGATGGATCCTCAACTAGTATCTCAGTTTCAGTCTAGGCTAGTTAGCAATTTGGCTGACTAGCAGGATGATGATGATTAGGACCATAACCCAGGGTGAGTGGAGGCATCCACTCAGTCAGATATTTCCAATATAGGGAAAGTTTGAGCCAAGTGTGTAGAGTATTTGGTTAAGGGAGCTCAGAAGAGAGTTGAGTCTCCTAGCATCAAGAAGAAGACACCCTGGTACATTACACTTATCACTAATGTGGTGAACTCACATAAAATGGTGGGAAAGAGTGGGTCTTCAAACCAGGTACCATAGAAGGAGGCAGAGAAGTCTTCTAGTTTAGAGGGAGTAGCTGCAGCAACAAAGAACTTGGTAGAGTTGAAGACATATCCATCTGGACAAGGTTTTTCCAATAATCCCTTCCTTGCATGAGTGTTGAAAATGTAGCAAGGAATGGCTTATTTGACTTGTGCCTTAGTCAAAGAAGCTAATTCAATTTTAGTCTCATAGTTTCTTGATTTAAATTTCATTTAAAATGTGTGATATGGCTTATCACTGAGTTATAGTCAGTTAATTCGAGTTAGATGGCATGTAATGAGTTATGGACTAACTGATGGTTAAAATTAGCTATCTTAGGGTTTATAATATTATTATTAGGTTAGGTATATTAATATTACTTGTTATATTATCAATTGTTGGGTTTAATATTAATCTTATGGTTTATAATATTAATATGTTGTGTCCCCGATGAGGGTGGTGAACAACTGTCACTCTTCAGTGGTCGACATATGACTCTTGGCATAAGGCAAAGGTGGTGGAGGGAAGGCACAATACCTTCCCATAACACAAAAATTAATACTTCTGCTACTGCTCGTGTGAAATTTCATTCCTCGCCAGCGTGAGACAGATTACGGGGATCCATGGCATCCGTATGCAGGTGGTTATTTAGTGTGGGTTACGGAACATTAAGATTTTTTTTTGGATTTCAGCGTGTTTGGAATTGATATGTGGCTTTGATTTCCTAGGTCGTGTGGGTATGGTGGTGTGCCTTCATCCGGTGCCCATTATTCTGCGGGTTCTGTAAGGCATCAGTGACAACCTTGTCGCTTTGGGTGAATTTTTCCTTTTCATTGTTTCCTCAGTTGGTTGGTCAGGTGGAGAATTGGTTGGTTTTGGGATTTTGCGTTTTGGCCTAGGTAGTTATATATTTTGGCATTCTGGCTGGTATTGGAGCATACCTTTGTGTGTTTTGGGTGGTGTTATGGCCACTGGTATTCGGTGTCATGTAGGTGGTATATGCACTCAACGTAGGTTTTTGACATTGGCCGTAATTGAGATCTCTAGCTTTGGATTTGTCTGGTTTTCCTGTATGGGTGTTGTTGGTCACAGAACTATCATTCAGGAAGTATGATGGCTCTGGCGCCACTTAGGATTCTAGGAGTCGGAGTTTTGTGTTTTTCCTTTGGGTAGTTGTTTGGTTCTCCACTGGGTTCTCTTGGTGAGAGGTTGTCGGAAAGTTTTGGCCAAGGTTTGTGGCCATTTCGTAGTGATTTGGGGAAAAGGAGACTAGAGTGATAGCATAATTCTACATCTCTTGACAAGGGTGTGGAGTGTTGGGCCTGTGGTGGTGGTCGACTGGCTCATAAAATTTCTTGTTGAAGCGGGTGTGGTGTTGGGGCTGCCTAGGCTATTGTGGAAGATGGTCGGGGCTCATTGCAAGCCTCTGGTTCTAAGCAAGGATCCCAAGATGAAGCCTCTCGCCCGCTCCTCACATTATCTTGTGGGGTCGAAGCCATATTTGGCTAGTATGCCTAAGGGTTTTCCTATGACGACCGGTGCCATGGGTGGCAGAGCGAGAGTTGTTGATGTTTGCAGGGGTCGTCTTGTAGCTTCTAAGCATGGTAAATCTAGTGGGGGTGGTGAAGTTGGAGGTAAGAAGATGCAGTTAGCTATTTTTGCAGGTGTCATAGTTTGTAGGGCCCTATCTGAGGGTGATCGTGGGGGTGTGACGCAGCAACAACTGAAATTCACCCCTGAGGAGAGATGGTCAACCGTCGTCGTGGCTCTGCCAGCATTCCCTTTCTGACCCCGCTCTTTGACTCCACGTGGTCCAATTATATCTTCCTCAGAGATTTATTTATCAAATTCGTGGAATTTGATAAATAAACTTAATTTGCAACCCTTGCAATTTTATTCAATCCCTCGGTTTAATATTATATCGCCAACCTTATAATCAATGTTTAAATCTTCGAAACTTTATATTAATTCCAACGCTCCGTTTCGAATAAAAAACTAGGAAATAAAAATTTTGTCCTGGGCCCCACTTCTACGCTGAATAGACCAGTCAAATGCATGCACCGTACCCCTTTTATCATCTGCGCACCTTGGTTATCGTTCGTGCATCTATGGCAGGCGACCAGTGTCCGTTGGCCCCGTCCCAGATCAACGGCTCTCGATAATATCGCTTGGCGTCCCGGTACAATCGTTAACGCGCGATGGTGCGCTTTAAACGGTGGTTTTCGTGGGTCCACCCTTGCCACGCGTCGACGGTTCTATGGAATCGCTCCAATTCAGGGAATACTGCTCAACCCACAAAAGCGGTGCGATATGGGATATCCACCTCCGCAAATCCGCTCATGGTTTTGCTACAGTGATTGACCAGGTTTAATGCAGGGCCGCGTTGGCCTTCTTATTCATTTAACTCGGGTCTGGCCCCAGTTCAGGATTCAATTAACAATAAAGCAAGGTTATCTCTTTATTCAGCGGATTTCGACTATCGTAAAACAGAGTTAATGACCACGGATTTTCACAGGCTTCTCTACTCGAGAAAATTGAGGGAAACAATAGACAGAGACATGCAGAATCTATACAACAATACGATCCAGTAGATAAATATGCACAGAGTTCAATCACCTTGCAATTAAACAATCTCTTTACAATCATGGATTTGAAACGACTCTATGGCAAACGCGGACAGAAACTATTTAATTGGAAGCAATTGTGAACACCGATTTTATTGAAGAATCTCTCTACTCCTCTTTTTCTCCTCTGCTCTCTCTACACATCCGAGGGATAACCTTTATATACATCAACATATGTCCTTTCGGTTCCTCTGTGAGGACCGTTATGGTAATTCAAGAGCCTAATTACAATTATTCGAAAACTAAAACATGAAAGATGGACTAACCATACGACTTCTACAACTCTAACTGATCTAATAATACAATCAGCTGAGGTATTGACACCTAGCTGTTACAATTCGAATATTTTCGACCCCTACTAGCCACAACATGTGGAAAAAACTCCTACATTGCTGGCTAGTGTCTAATGCCCCTGCATCAGACTCCTGAGGGCAATTTTCTTCATGGGCTCCTGTCCATGAGCTCTTCCACTGATCTGCCTATCTTCTGCAACATTTCTTCAGTCATCCAAGTGGCATCTTCCTCTGGCTTGTCCTTCCATTTTATCAAGTACTGAAAGTACTCTTGTCCTCTGGTCCTTCTGAATGGTATTTTATCCAATATCTTCTCTGGTTGCAATGGTTGTGCTGGAGGTAGCTGTTCCCTCCACTCAATCTGTTCCTTGTCTGCTGCTCTTTCTTCTGCACCATCATCTTCATACTTGTACAAATCTGCAACATTAAAAATGGGAGATATTCCAACATAAGGAGGTAATTCAATCTCATAAGCATTTGCAGAAAACTTCCTAAGTATCTTGCATGGCCCAATCTTTTTGAACTTCAATTTGTTGTACTGCTTCTTTGGGAATCTCTCCTTTCTCAAGTGTGCCAAAACCTGATCTCCTACTTCAAAATGAACTTCTTTTCTACTCAAGTCTACTTTGCTTTTGTATCTGATGCTGCTGCCTTGTAGTTTTTGTTTCACTTGTTCATGTATGGCCTGGATCTCTGAAGCAAATTCCTCACCATCTGCACTCCTTAGCTCTGCCTTTCCCAGATTTCTCAACTCTAATATTCCTCTGGGGTGCATTCCATAAAAAATATGAAATGGAATCTGCCCTGTGCTCCTGTTTGGTGAGTCATTATATGCATATTCTTCTTTGGGCAGAATATGATCCCACTGCTTGGGATGCTCTCCTGCAAGACTTCTCAACAAATTTCCCAGACTCCTATTCACTACCTCGGTTTTTCCATCAGTCTGAGGATGATAAGCTGAGCTGAAACTTATTTTGGTACCAAGTTTCTTCCACAGTGTCCTCCAAAAATGACCCACAAATCTAGTATCTCTGTCTGAAACAATACTCTTGGGCAACCCATGCAATCTAACAACTTCTTTGAAGAACAAGTTAGCGACATGGGTGGCATCACTAGTTTTATAGCATGGAATAAAATGTGCCATTTTGGAGAATCTATCCACTACAACAAAGACTGCATCGTTCCCTCTCTGAGTCTTGGGAAATCCTAGAACAAAATCCATACTCACCATGTCCCAAGGCCTGTCTGGAATAGGCAAGGGAGTGTACAATCCTGCATTCTGGCTCCTTCCTTTAGCATATTGACAAATCTTGCAATTCTTCACAAACTTGTCCACGTTTTCTCTCATCTTAGGCCAGTAATAAAAGTGACTTAGCTGCTCATAAGTCTTATCAGTACCAAAGTGTCCAGCAAGTCCACCACTATGCTTTTCTTTGATCAAGTTTTCTCTCATGGAACATTTTGGTACACACAGTTGGCTTCTTCTGAATAACAAGTCTTCCTGCAGGAAATAATCCAGCCACTGGCTTCTATCTGTTAAAACAGGGTTACTACATGCCTCAAATGCTTCTTTAAATTCTGGATCTATTTTATACAATTCTTTCAGAAAAATCAAATCCTACAACTTCAAAATTTGTTTCTTGAACAAGCATGTGCCTCCTACTCAAAGCATCAGCTACTTTATTGGCTTGGCCACTTACATGTTTCAAAACAAAATTAAAACCTTGGAGATACTCAACCCACTTAGCATGCTTATGTTTCAACTTGGGCTGCTGTACAATATACTGCAAAGCATGATTGTCAGAATATAATACAAATTCCCTGGACATCAAATAATGTCTCCACTTCTTCAGTGCCTGAACAATTGCATAGAATTCCTTCTCATAAGAGGAATAATTTCTTCTGGTGTCATTTAGCTTTTCACTGAAATATGCCACAGGCCTATCATCCTGACTCAACACAGCTCCAATGGCCTCTCCACTGGCATCACATTTTACTTGAAATGGTTTAGTAAAATCAGGCAGAATCAAAACAGGCTTCTCAGTTATCTTTTGCTTCAAAATTTTAAAATTTCTTTCTGCATCAGCAGTCCATTTAAACGATTGTTTTCTCTTCTTTATTGTCTCAATTATGGGTGCATTGATCTTACTGAAGTTTCTTATAAACTTTCTGTAAAAACTAGCAAGTCCATGGAAACTTCTTACCTCAAAGACATTCCTGGGTGAAGGCCACTCCACAATCACCTTAACCTTTTCTGGGTCCATCTTCAATCCTTCTGTAGAAACAACAAAGCCCAAATACACCAACTCTTCCTTCATGAATGAGCATTTCTTCAAATTTATCAGCAGTTTCTCTTGGTGTAGCTTCTTCAAGACATGATTAAGATGCCTTAAATGTTCTTCTTTAGTTCTGCTGAAAACTAATATATCATCCAGATACATTATCACAAATTTACCAATGAATTCTTTCAATACTTCATTCATAAGCCTCATAAACGTGCTAGGTGCATTTGAAAACCCAAAAGGCATTACCATCCATTCATACAGTCCTTCATTTTTTTTTAAAAGCAGTTTTCCACTCATCACCCTCTCTTATTCTAATATGATGGTATCCACTTTTCAAATCTATCTTTGAGAAATATTTAGCACCACTCAAACAGTCCATTAAATCCTCAATTTTGGGCAAAGGGCATCTGTACCTGATTGTGATCTTATTAATTGCTTCAGAATCAATACACATCCTCTAGCCTCCATCTTTCTTTGGGCTCAATACTGCTGGTACAGCACATGGACTCAAAATTTCTCTGATCAGCCCCTTGTCCACCAATTCCTGTACTTGTCTCCTGATTTCCTCATTTTCCTTGGGAGTCATTCTATAGGCTGCCTTATTTGGCAGATTTGAACCAGGGATAAAATCTATCTGATGGCTGATCTTTCTCACAGGTGGCAGCTCATCAGGTAAATCATCCACAACAATATCACAGTAATCATCTAACATCTCTTGGATTTCTACTGGAAAATCAGAAATATTTGTAGAAGTAAGAACTACTTTAGGTTTGCAAACTAAAGCAAACCTTACCTCTTCTTCTTCTATCTGCTGCAGATATTCCTTCCCGCTCAGCAACAAGGTCTTTGGATCAATCACTCTGTTGGATGGATCTCCTTCTTCCATGGGTATCAATGTATGGTGTACCCCATCTTTGAAGAACTTGTAAGTGTTCTTCTTGCCATCATGCACTGCTACTCTGTCAAACTGCTAAGGTCTACCCAACAGTATATGACACACATCCATGGGCATTACATCACACAGGACCTTATCTTTGTATTTGACCATTTGCAGCTCTATCTCACACTGCTCTTTTACAACCAGCTGGTGCCCTTTGTGCAGCCAGGACACCCTGTAGGGAGTTAGATGCTCCCTTGTCTTCAACTTCAACTTTTCTATGACCTCATTGGAAACCAAATTGTCTATGCTACCACTATCAATGACTAGCTGGCAGCACTTCCCTTGGACTTTGCATATGCTCCTAAACAAAGTCTTCCTTTGTGCAGGCTTAGTGACCTCTTTGGCTTGCTTCAACAGGACCTTATTTACCACCAAGGACTCTCCCCTCTCTGGAAGAATTTCTTCTTCAATTTCTGCCTCTTCTCCAGCTTGGGAAACAACAACATTCCTTGGACCAGCACCCACATTCTCTAGAAATTCATAGTGCTTGTGTCCCACTTGATGACATCTATAACACCTCAATTCTCTACCCCTGCCTCTGTCTCTGCCTCCCCTTCCTTTTCCTCTGTAAGAACCCCTTCTGCCCCTTGCATCATCCTCTGAAGATGAATTCTGAGGTGAGCTACTGTTAGCTCCATCCTTGGGTGTAGTAGGCTTTCCTCTACCACCCTGACTTCCCTTCCCATGGAAAGTACCTCTTTTCTTGGCAGACTGTTTCCTCAGGAGTTTCTCCTTTGCCTTCAAGGCCATCTGATAGGCCTCTTCCACTGTCTTGGGAGACAGGAGACCAATATCATCTTGGATCTCTAGCTTGATACCATTCACATATTTGGCAGTCTTCTCAGGTGTGTCTTGGAATTGCCCAACCCTTATGCTTACTCTGTAGAATTCCTCTGTGTATTCTTTTACTGTCAGCAACCTCTGTCTCAGGTTCTGCATTTGCTTATACAATGTCAGCTGGTAATCACTAGGCAAGAATTTACCTTTTAGTTTAGCCATCATTCTGGTCCAGCTCTTAATAGGTTGCTTGCCAACTCCGCTCCTTTCTGCCTGCACTCCATCCCACCAAAGTGCAGCATGTCCTTTCAGCTTTGTCACTGAAAACTTAACCCTTTTATCTTCACTTATTTCTTCATAATCGAAGCACTTGTTCATTTCATTTATCCAATCCACCAGTTCCTCTGGATTTAGTCCCCCTGCATAACTCGACACTTCAATTCTGGGCTTAACTGCAGACCCCAGAACAGTTCTAAGGAGCCTCATGTCAGGAGGAATTTCAACATTTTTTTCAGCTTCTTCTATTTCAGGTTCACTGATGTCTTCCATATCTCTGGGCTGTCTTCGCTCCATGGCATCCATTCTGGCTTCAACCCTCTGCAACATCCCCAACACCTCAGCGTTGGCAACATGCCTCCTTCTGCCAGCACCTCTACCAACTCGGATTGCCATGTCAGCTCTTCTGCAAAAACAACCTTAAAACAATGGCTCTGATACCACAAATGACATAGCAACAACTAAAAGTCACCCCTGAGGAGAGATGGTCAACCGTCGTCGTGGCTCTGCCAGCATTCCCTTTCTGACCCCGCTCTTTGAATCCACGTGGTCCAATTATATCTTCCTCGGAGATTTATTTATCAAATTCGTGGAATTTGATAAATAAACTTAATTCTCAACCCTTGCAATTTTATTCAATCCCTCGGTTTAATATTATACTGCCAACCTTATAATCAATATTTAAATCTTCGAAACTTTATATTAATTCCAACGCTCCGTTTTGAATAAACAACTGGGAAATAAACCTTTTTTCCCGGGCCCCACTTCTACGGTCAATATACCAGTCAAACACATGCACCGTACCCCTTTTATCGTCTGCGCACCTTGGTTATCATTCATGCATCTATGGCAGGCGGCCACCGTCCGATGGCCCCGTCCCAGATCAACGGCTCTCGATAATATCGCTTAGCGTCCCGGTACGATCGTTAATGCGTGATGGTGTGCTTTAAACGGTGGTTTTCGTGGGTCCACCCTTGCCACGCGTCGACGGTTCTATGGAATCGCTCCAATTCAGGGAATACCGCTCAACCCGCAAAAGCGGTGCGATATGGACAATCCACCTCCGCAAATCCGCTCGTGGTTTTGCTACAGTGATTGACCAGGGTTAATGCGGGGTCACGCTGGCCTTCTTATTCATTTAACTCGGGTCTGGCCCCGGTTCAGGATTAAATTAACAATAAAGCAAGGTTATCTCTTTATTAAGCGGATTTCGACTATCGTAAAACAAAGTTAATGACCACGAATTTTCACAGGCTTCTCTACTCGAGCAAATTGAGGGAAACAATAGACAGAGACATGCAAAATATATACAACAGTTCAATCACCTCGCAATTAAACAATCTATTTACAATCATGGATTCGAAACGACTCTATGGCAAACGCGAACATAAACGATTTAATTGGAAGCAATTGTGAACACCGATTTTATTGCAGAATCTCTCTACTCCTCTTTTTCTCCTCTGCTCTCTCTATACATCCGAGGGATAACCTTTATATACATCAACATATGTCCTTTCGGTTCCTCTGTGAGGACCATTATGGTAATTCAAGAGCCTAATTACAATTATTCGAAAACTAAAACATGACAGATGGACTAACCATTCGACTTCTACAACTCTAACTGATCCAATAATACAATCAGCTGAGGTATTGACACCTAGCTGTTACAATTCGAATATTTTCAACCCCTACTAGCCACAACATGTGGAAGAAACTCCTACATTGCTGGCTAGTGTCTAATTCCCCTGCATCAGGGTGGAAGTAGGGGTGGAAGATCAGACCCTGGTCAAGGCTCGAGGGCGAGGTGGTAGGACATGACGCGTGGTATTTGAGGGGCATTAAACTATTGGTTGCATTAGGAGATCTCCAACATAGCTGGATATCCTTCAGTCCATTTTGGACATTTTGGAATCTCCTGATAGGGTCCAAAAAGAAGAACGTGAGGCTGTTATGGCCAATATTTTGAAACTCCAGTACTTTCAGTGCCACGTTCGTGAACGAATTATGGTTTTCTGGTGTGGTGAAAATATTATAACCGAGAAAATCAAGAAGTTGGAATCCTGTCTTGCTCACTTTGAACAACATGTCCATTTTATCTACCGCCCACATCCTCCTCTAGGGACAGGGCCATAAAATCCTTCCTCTATCATTTCAGATGACTAATTATGGTAACTAATTTCTTGTTAGTTCTTTTTGTTTTTTGGCATGTAAGGCCTATAATGTTGTGGCTCTCCTAGTTGGGTATTTTTCTTTTCATCTCTAATATGGTTATAACATTGGTCAACAAACCTACTCGGGTGAGGCCACATACATTTTGGCATCCTTGTACATACTTTTTTATTAATTACCTACAATATATATATATATATATATATATATATATATATATATATATATATATATATATATATTTGTTGGGTTTATTAATCTCTTGTGTTTATAATATTAATAATCCCTTGGGTTTATAATATTAATCCCTAAAATGCATAATAATATATTATGGTTTATAATATTAATCTTTGGTTTGATATATTAATCTTAGGGTTTATACTATTAATCTTGGTTTGATATATTAATCTTAAGGTTTATAATATTAATACTGGGGTTTAACACTAATCATTGGGTTTAATATTAATCCCTTGGGTTTATAATATTAATTTATTAGGTTCATAGTATTAATGTTGATTGGTTGTATCCATGTATTTGTAATGTTGAAATGCATGACTATGGTTTACATCTACTTTGATATTTTGACCATAGATTCAAAAGCCATCCCCAGTTTTGATATTTGTCGTTGAACATGAGTATGTGTCAACGTAGATAGGGAATAACTTACTTCTTTTTGAAACAAAGTATCCATGAAAATGCACCTGCAACTATTGAATACTTGTGTCAATAGCTAGGTGATTTACCTAACAAGAAGTTAGCTGAGAAATTAATGCATTTTGGTTTTTCTCTTAGGGGCACAATGACCTATTGGACAAAGTGTCGTGCAAAACTCACTGACATGATTAACCAATCAGGTTTCCCAACTTGATTTTTTACTTTAAGTGCAATAGCCACAAAGTGGTATGACTTGCATAGTCTTATGCCTTCAAACATGCATTATGGTTGAGGAGATATTCATGCAAAAAAAATTGAAAATTCTATTCAGTATCTGCATATAGTTACCATGTATATGCACCAAAGATTCAATGTATTACGTGAATTAAGTCTTAAAAAATATCTTGGAGCTAAATACTTTTCATGTAGGAGTAAAATAAAATCATTGTTGGAATGTTACATTACATTGCGCTTTTTTCGAAGTTGCATTGTCGCATTATAAAATTAGGGTTTAATATTAGGCTTTATAATTTTGGGTTTAATATTATGGTTATAATATTGGGTTTAATATTATGGCTTATAATATTTACTTTATAATGATAGGGTTTATACCATTTAGTTTAACATTAGGGTTTAATGTTGTGATGTTTGAATGGTGAAGAAATATATCAAATGTCATGTTGTGACAAACTATGTCGCAATGTGACAACCAATCTGACAATCATTGTTGAAACATTACATTGTGACAATACAATAGCGTTTGATATTGTGACGTTCGAATGGTACAGAAATCAATCCAACACCGCATTATGACAAATGTTGTTGCAATATGAAAATCAATTTGATATTGATTGTCACAATTTTACATTACACTATAATTTATTCATTGCCAGATCATGACATTACAAAACTAAGGTTTAAAATTAGGGCTTATATTGTTGGGTTTCATATTGGGTTTATAATATTAAGGTTTAATATTAGGGTTTATTATATTGGGTTTAATATAATGATTTATAATATTGGGATTAATATTCATGCCTTGGGTTTATAGAACCTTAGGTTTAATATTAATCCCTTGGATTTATAATATTAATAATCTCTAGGGTTTATTAATCCCTTGGGTTTATAATATTAATCCATAATATATATAGTAATATATTAGGGTTTATACTCTTAGGATTTATTATATTATTCTTATGTTTTGTATATTAATGTAAAGGTTTATCATACTAATATTTAATAACAATGTTAGGATTTATAATATCCATCTAGGATTTGATATCAATCCTTGATTTTAATATTGATCCCTTGGATTTAATATTGATCCTATGGTTTATAATATTGATCCCTTGGGTTTATAATATTAATAATCCATTAGGTTTATTAATATGTTGGGTTTATAATATTAATCCTTAGGGTTTATAATATTAATAACCCCTTGGGTTTATTAATCTTCTCAATTTATAATATTAATCATTAATTTCAAAGGTAGCAGGAGCAGGAGGGGTTACCTTTCGCCTCAATGAAGAAAAATGGATTCAATTTTCCTAGTGACTATGGGACTTAATAAACAACCAAGCTCAGTACTTAACATTGTGGCAAGGATTGAAATTGGCTCTAACTAAAGAAATTTGTCATTGATAGTCTTCAACGATTCATTGATTATAGTAAACCAGATGAGAAAAGTACAAGGAAGCCCTAAACAAACCTTGATTCCATTTTTTCAACGAATCAAGCTCATTTTTCTAAAATTTGAGAAGGTAGAGCGATGTCATATTAAGAGAAATCTTAATATAGTGGTAGACCCTTTATCCAACCAACGAGTTCTCTTGGAACAAGGGGTAATGAAAGTTAATGATGAGGAATATTTAACCAAACCAATACCGTGAAAGGTAAATATAAAAATCAAGGCATCGAGGAATTAATCATTGATCAACATAGAAATGGTGGCAAAAACAATCATTTCTCTCGACTAGTGCACTCACCATATTGGTAACATTGGTTGCTAAACTTCCTCATGTTGTAAAGGAAGAATCACATCAAAAAAGGATGCAATCACTCATCCACTCGAAGGGTGGATGTCATGAAATGTTTGAGGATGGAAAGATGGAGATCTAATTGTAACCTCCAAGAGGAAATAAGAGAAGGTGAGTTAATATATACTCAAGTCGAGACAATGGTAACAAGTGTGTGCCCCTCACTGTTAATCCATTAAGTACCAAAAAACTCTCTCCCCACAATGGTACTATATGTTCTTATCCAATCACCATATTGTACTATATGTTCTTATCCAATCACCATATTGGAGATTATGCCACAACAAAAGAGCATAAATGGAGGAGGTTTGGCTCGATCAAATATAAAGAGTCAAATTATGTCTCGGTGGAATCAAAACTAGATAATTGTAGCCAGTTTAATCAGAGGGAATAATTTCTGCTAAATGTGTATCATGGATAGTAGTAGTGACATTGGTGAGAGAAATAATACACTGGAGTGGGGGGAACATGCGTTAGATTATATGGCGTTGCTATTCATTAGACTAGAAAACATGGTTCTTTCATAAAAATGTGCGCATCATGAGCTAATGTCCTAGAAATTGGAGCTCCAGAAAACCAGGATGGAGAGGAAGCAATTGGAAATATACATGTTGACACTACAAATGGAAGAGATGATTCAGGCAATGGAATACTTGAGAATGGTGGAACGTATCAATAAACTATAAGGAATGGTGTAGAGGTAGGATAACCTCGACTTGCAGAGAGGATATGGAGCTAGCGTGAGCATCAACATGGAATAGGCCTCACCTACTCAGCTTGATAATGAAACTGATGAACATCAGGATACTTCTGAAACAAGGAATATGTAGCAAGTTCTAGGTCTAAAATAATTTAAAATGTTTTGCATGTTTATAATGATTCTAGGTATTTTTGGAAACTATATAAGGAGAACTTGTTTGAAGTAGATGTTTCTATAATGGGTGTGAACTGTAATAGACATCAATGGAGTTTTTGGAAGGTTGAAGAAGATTTAAGGGTTAAATATGTATTGGTTTTTGGCCTGCAATTCAACATTTCTTAACGAAAATATACTTGTTCTTTAAAAGAATACAATAATAATAATTCCTTAGGCTTACTAATCCTATGGGTTGGTAATATTAATCTCTTAGGTTTGTGATATTAATAATATTTTGGGTTTATTAATTACTTAGGTTTATAATATTGATCTCTTCTGTTTATAATATTAATAATTCATTGGATTATTACTACCTTGAGTTTATAATATTAATCTATCGAGTTTATTAATTCTTTGAGTTTTTAATATTTATCCCTTATATTTATAATATGATTAATCCCTTGATTTTTTATTATTAATTCATTCGGTTAATTAATCTCTTTGGTTTATAATATTAATCTCTTGGATTTATTTATCCACTAGGTTTAATATTATTCCCTTGGGTTTATAATCCTTTGAGTTTATAATATGGTATGACTGATAATTTCAATAATATCATCATATTGTTATAATATAATAATTGTTATTATAATTATTATGATGTTTTTGTTGTAATTATAAAGACAATAATAATATTTTATAATATAAAATTTGTTTTTTAATATCAATATTATTATTATTTTTAAATTATATATTTATTAATATCAATATCAATATCAATATTAAATCTATACCATTAATGTCTATCTACCTATATTAATCACATTTGCTAATGTGGTTGTGCATGTATATGTTAATCAATTTATTATTGTGGTTGTACTAATTTTATATGTATTTGTTAACACACAAAACAAGTTTAAATGATCCACCTATTTATGATTTGTGGAATAAATTTAAGTCAAAACAATTGAAATGAATTTTCCCTTTCACGACGCCAGCCATTAAAGAAATTTAAAACAACCAGTCATTCACAACTTACCAAGAATTTTAAACCAAAACAATAACATAATTTAAACCTATCATAAAAATCCTAATTAATGGTCCTGCAATGTAAGGCTTCCTTTCATTCAGGCTACCACTGATAGGATTGCTAGAATTCTTAGGAAGCATAGGGTTTCCTCTTCCTTCAAACCCCTTAACACGATTCGCAACTCTCTTAACTCAGTTAAAGATCCTGTGAACCCTAGGGATGGAAAATGGGTCTATCTTATTCCTTGTTCATGTGGGACGCCTTACATTGGTGAAACGGGTAGGTCCATTAGCCAAAGGATATGTGAACATGCAGCTGACCTTAGACATGGCAGGTCTCGCACCTCTGCCCTAGCTGAACATGTGGAAAAAACTAACCATCATATCTGCATGAAGAGGCTAAGGTCTTAGCCAGGATTGATCATTTTCATCATCGTAAGTTAAGAGAGGCCCTCGAAATTGAAAAAAGGCCCATAAATCTCAATAGAGATGTTGGTTGGAATATAAGCAGGTGTTGGATCCCTGCCTTATATTCTTAATTTTTTTTTTTTCTTTTAGAATTGTAATATAATAATATATAATTATAATTAAATAATATTTGTATTTTGAAATATCAATTAACAATATTAATAAAAATAAAATTTGTTTTTTTTTTCTATGTAAAACTAATCTATTAACAGAGGTATAATATTACAACAAGACTGTACTCAGAGTCTACTGCCTTAGAGGCAGAGTTATCAAGAACACGCAGAGAGCACTGCCATAGCCCACGCAGGGGTTCATAGTGAGATATTGCAGAGTTTACATTGAGCCAGAACTGGACAACAAGACGCCAAAAAAATTCCACTAGCAACATAACAGAGATAGACCCAGTAGTCTGGGCAACAGGAAAAGAAGAACAATAAAGCATCAAACCCATTAATCGTCGGGAGACTCCTCCACTATCCGGCACCAACCGTAGTCTGGCATATCACTGTCGCGCGCTTCTTTAGGGGCCGAGGGACCTGGTTCAGCTGGGGCTTTGTCATCAGCTGGAACAGAGCTTGCAGGGAACGACGGAGGCTGCATCGTGGCTCGATCACTTTCCAGGTTGAAATTCGAGAATTGACCGATTTCCGCGTCAGGAACCACAGGCGGCGAACTGGACTCCCCAATCTGGTGCTCCTCAAGAAAGATCACCAAGAAGATAGTTGTGATCCGAGGTCGGGTGAGGGCACTGTCGAAGATGAAACGCGCAGAGCCTGAGATGGGGACCGAAGAGGCCTGGGGTCCTGGCGCTTGGGAGCTCCTGTTCAGACAGGCATCATGAATACGCCTCCTGCCACTACAAGTCCGGGGGTAGTGCTCAATGCCTTGACTGGTGGACGAGGTAGGCGATATTGAGGATGGGCTGGGGTGACCCCTGGAGGGGCGACCTCTGGAGCCTCCTCTTTTGCTACGCATACGATGTCGTAGCCGTGGCATAGTGAGATTCGGCAGAAACCTGAGAACAGCGAAGACAGAGCTGAATGAATGCGGAGGGAGGCCAGAAAACGGAAGGAGAACTTTGGAGAACTGGGGTAACAGAGCTACATTCTGCACAAAACAAAACTCCGACCGACAGACCCTCCCCCTGCTATGAAAATACCAACCAGCGATACCAATGCAGACGAGAATGCAAGCCGAAGCCAAGTGATATATAACCCAGCTCTTATGGTACCAATCCTTTGAATGCTCTGCGTCCACTCGCACCATATCCATCCTTCTCACGCTTAGGAGATCAACCTTCATGACTGCTCCTTCGATGTGAATCGAGCCAGAGGATTCGAAGGCCGGAACCACTGCTGTGGAGATCAATTGAATGCTGAAATTTTCTGATCCCATGACCTTGGTAGGAGCAGTGTATAAATGCTGCAAGTTGTTGTGTGGAGGGCATATTAACTTCGCGTACTGGACGGGCAGGTGTCGGCATGACTCGCCCCGCCACTGTCCCATCTCAATAGCAGTCCAAGTGTACACCCGCATCCGGGAATAAAAATAAAATTTGTTATTTATAATAATAATTTTTAATTAAACTATTAATTTGAATATTCAAACTAGCCGTTTCATTTTGTAATTAAATTTGTAAATTAATGGAACTATTTTTATTTTTATATTTTTATTATTATTTTTATAATTTTATTTATTATTATTATGATTAATGTTTAATTATTTAATTATTTATTGATTGTATTTTTTTATTTCATTTTTATTTATTTATTTAATTTTATTTAATTTTATTTATATTTTTATATTTTTATATTTTATATTTTTTATATTTATTTATTTATTTTATTTTATTTTATTTATTTATTTATTTTTATTTTTTTTCTAAAGATTTACATAAATTAATATATAATTATAATAAAATAATATTTGTATAATCAATTAATAAAAAATTAAATAATTAAACTATAAAATTGATATAGAAAATTTTTTATTTTTATTTATTTATTTTTTTTATTAAACTTTTGATTTGAATATTCAAACTATTCGTTTTTTATTTTTTAATTAATAGAACTAACCGTTTTTTTATTTTATAGTCAAATTAGCTGTTTTTAACGGTTTTATTTGCCTCTCCTACATCTATTTAAACTTAACGACTAATCTGATCTCTCACCTAGTCGTGATGATGAACCACACTAGTTGGTTCGAAACGCGTCGACTTTGTTCATGTTAATGTGATTTTTACCGAAATATTTCTTCTTAATTTATTGATGGATCACAGAAGCCAAAAATCTAGTAATAATAATAATAAGTTGAGAAATGTTTGTAAATCAGATATCAAATAGAAAAATGATTGAGTTATTATCAAGATTATTTACAACTTGAAATAATTTATATATCAACTAGTTATATATCAATAAGCTACATAATAGTTATCTAGTTTAAATATAGTTAGATTAAAGTAAAAAATTATGAAGATTTGGAAAAATGGAAGCCTATATAAGTGTATGAATAAACCAAAAATCAAAACTAGAAGAAAAAAGGTAGAGGTAAAATTGGAAAACAAGAGATTAAAAAAAAGGGGGGCTATACTTAATTATACAAAGTCAAAATCTGCAATGATGTCTTATAATGAAGTTGTCTTTTGTATTAATCACATCATTAAGATTCGGTCTACTTTTCTAACTGCCACTAGATGAACCAAATTAGACAGCTTTGTCCTCAGGATGAACCACATTAGATGGTTTGAAAAGCAAATCAAATCTTAATGATATGATTAATATCTTAATGACATGATTAATTTGAAGGACAACTTCATTATCAATATGGATGACAAAAGTCTAAATCTTAATGATGTGATTAATCCAAAACACCACTTCATTATCAATACAGATCACAAAAGTCTAAGATCTATAAATAATATCTTATATTTTTTAAAATTAGAAAAAACATTTAGGAATATTGTTTTATAACTTTAAAAAGTACCCTTCACAAGTCATGGTCAATAAAAAAATTTATGACCAAAATAAGCCATGAATGACAATTTCACTATCAAATTCCACCCTTCATGGACACATTAATTTGACTTGAAAGGGACAATATATATCCACCATGTAGAGCTTTTACTCATAAAGTTATAGAATTTTACATTTAAATTGAACTCCTTTTTAATGAATAGTTCCCAAACAAGTTATGCAATTTGTAAATTTTAAAGATTTTGATAATCGATTGTTAAGTATTTTCCCTTTATAAATATACCTTATTTTATGAATTTTCTTTTAAATGCAAATTTTGTTTTTTTCATAAATTTATATTATCTAACACAAATAAAGTTTGTTCAAAGTTGGACTACACTAATGTGTTTTGTTTATTATTATCTTAAGGCTTTATATTGTTATGGTCCCACATAGATATTCATAAATGAATTTTAATGCTATTGTCGATTTTTATGGACTACACTTATGTGCTTAGTTTATTATTAACTTCAAACTTTATATTACCATGGCCCCACGTAGATGAAGTTGTTTATAAATGGATTTTAATGTTATTATCCATTTCTATCTATGTTATGCTTTACACATGGTTTGCTTGCAGCCTTTATTTTAATATCAATTTAAGTTTTATAATTTTGGGATTGTCATTATTGCCCAAGATACTCATTATTTTTTCATATATATTTATTTATTTTAAGAAGTTAATGAGTTGAAAAGTTTAATATATTAATAAAAAATAGTATTTTTTTTATAATTCTTCATTTTCCCATGACTTTTAGCATGATTGACAAACTTTTACTGGACTAATGATCCACTTTGGCACACAAGTTTCAATTCTCTACTCACATGCACACATTATTAATGTTTAATTATTGCTTAGAGAATATTTTTGTACATAAGCATAAATGAGATTTGTGAGCACTCTATTGCCCCGACATTAGTAAAATTTATAATAAAATATGCACGACACAAGAACTTACAATTTAATAAAATAATCTTAGAGAATCATAATCATGAGATTACTAGATACACTAATACGTAGGTTCTCGCAGTTGAAAAGCTGAAATGGTTGTCATCTTTCAATAATGAATTTCCCTTTCTTTGCACACGTTAAGAGGTAGAGGACCACCCTCCAATTTCACATTAAATACTAACTAGTTCTTTTAATCAACAATAAGCATAATGTGGAAGGTATACTAGTAATTAATGATGCAGTGCATTGACGTTAGTTTTTGCTATCATTACACAATAAAAGGTGAAACATTTTAACCTATAATATTTGAGATAAATGAATTTAAATTTTATTTAAAAATAGTAAATTTCACTTCTTAATATTAAACTTTGGATAAACTTTAAATTTGTTTAGTCAAAAGAAAACTATAACAAGTCAACTAAAAATTGAATACCCCACTGCCCATATAATGATAAAAGAATATTTCCAACCTTTGTCATATATAAAATATTTGGTTATTCACCTTTAATATTATATAGAGAATTCCTATTTTATTGATAAATGTTTTTTTATTTCTAGTTATGAAGACGATGTGCAATTTTTTTAATATTTAATATATAATTGACAGTGATATTTAAAAAACATTAATACAAGAAAAAAAATTAATATCAATCATAAATTAAATATTTCAATATCTATAAAATATTTTAATATTTTATTCCTATTTTATATAATATAATTAAAAATAAAATTATTTTTTAATAATTGAAATATTTTAATAATATATTATCCAAAATTAAAGAGGTGTAATTTGAAACATATTTAATATACATAAACAAATTATATTAGATGATGATGACGACTCCTCCGATATCAACATATATATTTTTAAGTGTAGTTTGAAACCTAACATAAAATTAATATTTGATATATATAAACCAATTATATTAAATATCAACATAAATATATTTTAATTAAATATGTATAAAAATCAAATTTTTTAAAATCTTATTTTTTATATTAAAATATTTTGAATAATATATAACTTTACGCCAATTATATTTTAATTTATACTTAAATTTCAAATTCCAAAAAATTAATTTTAATTTTGAGGGATTAAGAGATGGTGATTTTTTATAAAGAAAGAATGGCAACGATTTAAAAATAAAAATTGGAGTCCCGATTAAGTTTTCTGGTGCACGACAAGAAAAGTAAACGGTCGTCAAAAACTGTTGGATGCTAAATGGATCAATCACCGTGATTATTTCAAAAGACTGCCCGGACACAAAATCTATGGATTCTCAATATTTGATTTATTAATTTGGTGGTGTAAGTTTTGTAGTGGGTTTTAAGGTATTTTTGTTTATTTGTGTTGTGTTTTTTAATTGTATAGGTTTATATTCTGATGCAGGGAAAACTCTGCGATATTCACAATCTTTCCCAATGTCATGCACATAAAAATGCAATTCCAAATTCATGCCAAGTAATTCCAGTCACTGGGCAATTTCATAAACTTTTGCGGAAACCCAAAAATTAATCGTTGAATAGATTCCTCTCACCTTGAAGAATTTCCATAAATACTAACTTCATTGTATGGAATTACCAATCCAGCCTTTAACTAACACCCTTTGGTCTCATTTCTAAAACTCAGACTTTATAATCAAGCCCCAAGGCTTATCATAATATTGAGCCATGCTAGTATTCAATTTACATCTCATGTCCAAGGTTATTTGATTGCCACCACGAGGATTTCTTTTCATTTCATGTATGTTATAAAACTATAATTGAAATCCATATTAAGTGTTCAACCTTCACCTTATTCAACGCAAGTCTCGGTCTATTGTAGATAATGTTTTACCAACATCCATACAATTTATTTCTTACAACCCTGATTTCAAATAGGACCATGGCGCCAGCGCCCAAATATGCCTTTAAATTGAATCACGTTTATTCAATTCTCATTTAATCAAAACTTAATTGGGCCATCATTCACTTCAACAAGCAATTGAACCATTCAACTCATGGTATTTATCTTATTTCAAAAGACTACTTTTATTCCATCGAAATAAAACATACCTGTGTCATCAAAATGTTGTCCCCTCTCCAGCACAAGCTCTGCTGTGATATATGAATTTGCATCCTTCGAAATGGTTCTGCTTTCAAAAACCAGAGTTAGTGTCTCTGCGTTTTCCTCAAAGGCCGAGGTTCCACGTCAAACTACACCACGCACCTCTGCAAGTAATTACAATTCATTCTGCGTTGTTTACTCTACGCATTAGTAATCTGCCTCTGTGTGCTGTGATTCAACACCGTGACATTTGCTCTTTCACTCTGCGTTCCATCAAATGCCATCAAACATTCACCTTCAGCTTCAATATAATGCAGCTCTTGAACTTAATCTTCAACGTTGTTCAACAAATCTTCTGTGCCTTATCTCCACTCAATCAAACTCTCACTTCCACATTGAATTCTCATTCTTTCATCGGCTTACGAACCTGATACAATTTTCAGAACACTACAAGAATTCAATTATGAATTCCACAACTCCTGATCATTGCTTTTACATTTAACCTGCTCCTGCAAACACTGTTTTCTCAGCTTGACGTTGTGCACTGATCTTTAGTGATATCGATTTCAGACAACAGGGTTTAACACACATTTGACCCTATTAAATAATCAAACATTGAGATCGTTTGGAATCTTTATTAAAAAAGACTGAAAGTTCATCGATTTTTATGTACTGAGGCTATAACACAAAATCGATGTTGATTTTTACAAATCAAATTACTTCTTCCCGTGGTAACTAAATAACATGGATCGGATACAAATCGATCTTCAAAAATTTAATAATAGAATTCCATTCAACCTCCCTTGCAGCATTCATTCAACTCGTGCGCTGAGAATATGAATTCAATTTCACCATAATATCATTAAATTGTCGTCGATCCTTTACCAACAGGATCTAATTCATATCGATTCTCTGTTTTGGCTTCAATACAGAAATGGTTATCGATTCACACAAATCGATACCAACAAGTTTTTATACGGGTTCACCAATTCAATCCTTAACATAAGATTTGAACCATACACAAACCGATCAATTAAGGCACATAATTTAAAACCAATACTTTCAAAAATGAACTTACTTACAACGATATTTCTTCCTGGCCTGATTTTCAATCATTGGCCCTTTTACAATCTGCCCGAAGGCTTCCAAGTAGAAATCCATGTTCTCTACTCTATTTCTCTACTCACCCTCTCTCTGATTTTCAATGCCTTTGAGGCTTGATAATTTATACAATTTAGAATGATCTAATTTAAGTTCAATCCCTTCAACTTCTCAACAAAATCCTAAAATCACTCATGAATCCCTAAGGATCCTCTCTCACCCATAATTAATGAAACTAATTTTAATATTTAGAAAAATCTCTCATCCCTTTACATCCTCAACTGATCAAATCCTTCTCATATTCTCAAACATTTACAATATTTAAAAAAATACTTAAAACCCACTCAAATCATTCATAAAAATATAGCTCCTCTGAAAACTTGAAACCTCTAATTTTTAATAAAATACAAAGTATTTCTCTTTGCCTAATTCTCCTGCATCAGACTCCCAAGGTTGAAAATGATCATGATTTCCTGATCATGCGTTTTAAGCCTTTGTCCTTGTCTTCCTGGATCCCACACTTTGTTCTGCAAGTCATCATCTGTTGTTGCTTGCTGCTTTTCTCCAGGTTTCCATATCTTGTTTTGCATCCTGCCTCCAGCTATGCTTTCATACTCTGCTTTTGTCTTTCCCTTGCTGAAATTCTTCTGCTTTCTTGTTGTTGTCTGCTGCCTCTGAGACACCTTCATCATCAGTCTTCTGATGCTTTCAATCTCTATGTCCAGCCTCTTGCTGCTGTTTCCAATTTCTGTTAATTCAGCTGATGTGGCTGCTTCTGCTGTTACTGCTCTTCTTGCTGCCAACATTGATGTTGCTGCTGCCAATGTTGCCTCAGTTGCTACCTTCCCGATTGTTGCTAACATTGGTTTTACTCCTGCAGATGCTACCCCACATGTTGCTGCCTCCCAAACTTCCTGCCCCTCTGCAACATTCTTTTTCTCATCACCTGCAAATTTATCTGCAACTTCTTTCTCTAGTTCAAATGTCTCCAGAAAACATTTCAGCCATTTCTTCTCAAGCATTTCATCAACATGCTGCAAATTAGTTCTAGCATAACCCTCGTCTTCCCCCTTGAAAATATTCAGTAATTGTCCATCAACATCTTCATTGATTCTGGCAATCAAATCAAGTTCTTCAAACATTGTAGCCTCATCCTCTATCACTGTAGCAGTTCCAAAATTCTGCCCCACATTTCTCTCTTGGCTATTCAGACAAGCCAACTCCTCCTTGTCACCCATGGTAACGAGCCTCTACATATAAGACATGACTGTCTCATCTTCTTTCTACAACAGTTCTTCTTCTTCCAAGACATTTCCAAATGATGGACTGTCTTCTGCATCGCCTGTAAACACAATCAAATTGTCAGCTTCAAAATCACAAGACCCAATGGTCTCACTTGTTGATTCAGTCACCAAGTTTTCTCTCTGCAGTTCCAAGTCTTCTTCAGGACTCAAAAAATCTTTACTGGCTTTCTCCTCAGGTTTCTCTGGAAACACTTTAGTATGCTGCTCTGGGTTCCTTTCCAACTCCTTTGTCAGCACATCAGTGTGCTGATTTTCTTTCACCATGAGATTGTCAGCTAGTCTCTCCTTCTTTCCATCCTTTGCTTCATGACTGTTATTCATGAAAACTTTCTTATCTTGCTTCTTCAGCAAATTAGCCTGTGTGTAAGTTCTCTGCCTCTCCAATTCTCTTCTCTAAAGATCTAGTTTCCTATACAATTCAAAAATTTCATTAGGAGTAGAACTTGGAAACTTTACACAATTTTCCATACCTTCACCAGCGTTTGACTCATCATCAGATGGTCTTCCTTCTCCTGCTTTAATATTCTGATTAGACTTCTTTGTCTTCATTTCCTCCTGAGATCTTGCTATCTCAGCATTGATCTGAACAAACTTCAGATTCAATTCTCTCTCCTGCTCTTTAACAAACTTTAAAGCTTGCTCATCTCCCTGTACTGTACCTGCAAACATACACAACTTATTAGTTTTAAAACCACAAGACTTTTCAGTCTTGACTGCTTCCTCCAGCACTTCCCTTTGAACAGATCTACGTGTGGAATTTTCAAATTCCATCTCTGGCTCAAGAACTCTAATTTCCTCCTTCAATAAGACAATCTCACTTCGCCTCAACCTTATCTGCAATGGTTACCAAATCACTCTCTTTCCTTCCAGTGGAAAGATCCATCCTCCTTTCTGGTTTTCCTGCTCTTGCAGCCATTCCTGTAGTACCTGCAATTGTACCTTCATTACTGCAATTTCTCTTTCTTTGACTTTATCAGTCATCTTACCTCTATGGCATTCCTCTGAACCTCTTCTCTGATCCTCCATGATCATCTTCTCCATGAGCTTCTCACTCACCATGAGTTGCACTAGCCTCTACAACAGCAAGCTCTCGTACTGCTACTTACCTCACCAATCCGCTTCACTGGACCCGGTCTTTTGGTAAGTACTGGTTCACTGCCTCTGGAACCTCTTGAGCACTCTCTTATGCTCTCTCTAGGCTATCTCTTCAACTCACCTTCTCTTCAGAACACTGCAATTGTCCTCCCTATCCAGCCTTTAGCTGAATGTCAGGTTCACTGCCAAAACTTCTATCTTTATCATATCTACAACCATAAACCTTAATCACAAATTTCAAATCAGAAAATTATCTCACCTTTAATATCCTGCATGATCTTGCCCTCCATTCATTTCCGCAATCCTGTTCACTGCAATCGTGTACCTTTGTATATCAGATTTAGAACACATTCAAATAAAACACACTTCAGTTCTCAACAGAACCTTCCTGCACTCATTCAGAAAAACAAATGTCTTCAACAGAGCCTTCCTGCTCTGATACCACTTGATGCAGGGAAAACCCTGCGAAACCCACAATCTCCCCCAATGTCATGCACATAAAAATGCAATTCCAAATTCATGCCAAGTAATTCCATTCACTGGGCAATTTCATAAACTTTTGCGGAAGCTCAAAAATTAATCTTTGAATAGATTGCTCTCACCTTGAAGAATTTCCATAAATACTAACTTCATTGTATGGAATTACCAATCCAGCCTTTAACTAACACCCATTGGTCTCATTTCTAAAACTCAGACTTTATAATCAAGCCCCAAGGCTTATCATAATATTGAGCCATGCTAGTATTCAATTTACATCTCATGTCCAAGGTTATTTGATTGCCACCACGAGGATTTCTTTTCATTTCATGTATGTTATAAAACTATAATTGAAATCCATATTAAGTGTTCAACCTTCACCTTATTCAATGCAAGTCTCGGTCTATTGTAGACAATGTTTTACCAACATCCATACAATTTATTTCTTACAACCCTGATTTCAAATAGGACCATGGCGCCAGCGCCCAAATATGCCTTTAAATTGAATCACGTTTATTCAATTCTCATTTAATCAAAACTTAATTGGGCCATCATTCACTTCAACAAGCAATTGAACCATTCGACTCATGGTATTTATCTTATTTCAAAAGACTACTTTTATTCTATCGAAATAAAACATACCTGTGTCATCAAAATGTTGTCCCCTCTCCAGCACAAGCTCTGCTGTGATATATGAATTTTCATCCTTCGAAATGGTTCTGCTTTAAAAAACCAGAGTTAGCATCTCTGCGTTTTCCTCAAATGTCGAGGTTCCACGTCAAACTACATCACACACCTCTGCAAGTAATTACAATTCATTCTGTGTTGTTTACTCTACGCATTAGTAATCTGCCTCTGTGTGCTGTGATTCAACACTGTGACATTTTCTCTATCACTCTGCGTTCCATCGAATGCCATCAAACATTCACCTTCAGCTTCAATATAATGCAGCTCTTGAACTTAATCTTCAACGCTGTTCAACAAATCTTCTGTGCCTTATCTCCACTCAATCAAACCGTCACTTCCACATTGAATTCGCATTCTTTCATCGGCTTACGAACCTGATACAATTTTCAGAACACTACAAGAATTCAACTACGAATTCCACAACTCCTGATCATTGCTTTTATGTTTAACCCGCTCCTTCAAACATTTTTTTCTCAGCTTGATGTTGTGCATTGATCTTTACTGATATCGATTTCAGACAACAGGGTTTAACACACATTTGACCCTATTAAATAATCAAACATTGAGATCGTTTGGAATCTTTATTAAAAAAGACTGAAAGTTCATCGATTTTTATGTACTGAGGCTATAGCACAAAATCGATGTTGATTTTTACAAATCAAATTACTTCTTCCCGTGGTAAATAAATAGCATGGATCGGATACAAATCGATCTTCAACAATTTAATAATAGAATTCCATTCAACCTCCCTTGCAGCATTCATTCAACTCATGCGCTGAGAATATGAATTCAATTTTACCATAATATCATTAAATTGTCGTCGATCCTTTACCAACAGGATCTAATTCATATCGATTCTCTGTTTCGGCTTCAATACAGAAATGGTTATCGATTCACACAAATCGATACCAACAAGTTTTTATACGGGTTCACCAATTCAATCCTTAACATAAGATTTGAACCATACACAAATCGATCAATTAAGGCGCATAATTTAAAACCAATACTTTCAAAAAATGAACTTACTTACAACGATATTTATTCCTGGCCTGATTTTCAATCATTGGCCCTTTTACAATCTGCCCGAAGGCTTCCAAGTAGAAATCCTTGTTCTCTACTCTATTTCTCTACTCACCCTCTCTCTGATTTTCAATGCCTTTGAGGCTTGATAATTTATACAATTTAGAATGATCTAATTTAAGTTCAATCCCTTCAACTTCTCAACAAAATCCTAAAATCACTCTTGAATCCCTAAGGATCCTCTCTCACCCATAATTAATGAAACTAATTTCTAAATTAATATTTAGAAAAATCTCTCATCCCTTTACATCCTCAATTGATCAAATCCTTCTCATATTCTCAAACATTTACAATATTTAAAAAAATACTTAAAACCCACTCAAATCATTCATAAAAATATAGCTCCTCTAAAAACTTAAAACCTCTAAGTTTTAATAAAATACAAAGTATTTCTCTTTGCCTAATGCTCCTGCATCATATTCTTTCTTTTTTTAATCTAATTTTTCACGTATGTTTCTGTATTTTCAAGGAATTTTTGAATGACAATAAATGTATATAAGTTGGTATAAATTATTTTATATTTTAAGATTTTAATTTAATTTTGAGTGTTTAAAAAATGGTAATTTTTTTTAAGAAAGTCGTTATGATGATAATCAACATTTATGGAGCTATAATTCTATTTATGCATTAGAGGAGTATATGCTATTTATTGGATTTTGTGTTTGGTTAAATCCAAGATATGACATATACCGAGTCACTGTATTAATAATAGAGTTATAGCTCCACAAATATTGATACCTATCATAACAAGGTAAAAGGTTGAGAAACTATTAATCAAAAATTTTGTACACACTTCTATGCTACACAAATATTGATAGCTTATCATAACAAGGTAAAAGCTTAAGAAACAGTTAAGCAAAATTTGTGTTCTCTCACTTTTATCAAAAAAATAGCCATTCATAAATAGCCTTGTCAATAATGAACAACTCTTCATTTTTACATGTCAATAATGAAGAACTCTTCATAAATAATCTTCATTTTTACATGTCAATAATGAACAACTCTTGAAGACCAGCCTCCCATTTCACATTAAATGTTAATCGTCCATATTTTAATAAATAATAAAAATAATGTGGATGATATAATCCTTCTTTTCTATCCTGACGATATTGTTCTTCTCGCAAGGTGCCCATCTGATCTTGATAAGCAACTTAGACTTCTTAAGGATTTATGCTCTACCATGGGTATGTCTGTTAACACTGACAAAACAAAAGTTATGATTATCAAATCCAAGAAGGACACTTACGCTAATTTTATGTATGACAATATTAACTTGGAGGAAGTGTCTTCTTACAAGTACCTAGGAATTGATATTCATCACAAGCTCAACTGGAACTATAGCATTCAGAAAAGGATTAATGGGGGGAAGCTTATTTTGGTCTTGAAAATAATTGTAAAACCATAAACCTGGTAATGTGGGATAGAAAGAAGTTCAACTTTAGTCACTCCTGTTATGTTATATGGATGTGAGGTTTGGAGTTGCAACATCTCTAGAGAATCCTGGAGAAAGATTGAGAAAATCTAGAAGCATTTTATAACGTATAACCTTAAAATTAAAAGCAATACACCATATCCTATTCTCCTTATAGAAGTGGGTCTTTCCCCTATCGAGAGCTAGCTATGACTAGGCTTCTGTTGTACAAGCACAAGCTCAATAGCATAGGAGACCATAGACTTCCTAAGCTAGCTTTAAATTCCAGCCAAAACCACCTAAAGCCTAAACAAGGTTGGTATAAAGACACCAAGGCTTGGTTAAAACATTGGGAGATCTACGAGAATGTTGCTTTGCAAAATATTAATAAAATTTAAAAAAAATGTTACTTCTAAGTTCAAAGAAAAAATGTGGTGTGAGAAAGATCTAGCAGCTAAAAGAAATTTAAGATATTATAAGGAGGTCATCAACCCCACCCTAGAAGATCAAAAGTATCTCTCTGTTTTAACTAGCTCAAAGAAGAAAATTAATATAGCCAAGATTAGAACAAACTGTCATGAGCTCCATAGTGAAACAGGTAGTTGGACAGTTCCTAAAACACCATGGATGGAAAGGATCTGCCATCTCTATGAGAATATGAACATCGAAGATGAAAATCACTTCCTCTTAGAGTGCCCCAGGTACAACCACATTAGAGCTCAATTTCATAATCTTTGTTGCAATACTGACCTTCTCAGCCTTTTAAGATGTCAAAATTATAGTGAGCTCAGGAGTCTTCTCTCCAAGCTTTTTGAGCATAGGAATAAAATTTTTAAATCAAACTAGATAACTATTTTCTTTAGGTCTAATAGACCAAAAATTGGTCTCAATAGACATTAATCATCATCATCATCAATAGTGATTAAAAATGCAATACATGAAATTAGTTCTTACCATAATTACAGGTTAAAAGTGAAATATTTCAACCAATAATATTTGAAATAAATGAATATAACATTCATTTAAAAAATAAAGTTCATTTTGATAATATTGAACTTTAATTTTTTTAAACAAAAAGAAACTTATAGCAGGTCAACTAGGCACAGCTATAATAAAATAAAATGTTATTATACAAAATTAGGTCAACGAAAATTATTTCTAAGTTTGAAATAATTTATATATTAATAAAATGTTATTATGAAAATTATTATTTCTGAGTTTGAAATAATTTATATATTAATAAAATGTTATTATGAAAATGATTTCATAATGGCTCCAGTTTCAGCGCTTTTGGAAATACCAATTCCTTCCTCAAACCTTCCTTATCGTACAAAATTATTTACAAAACAATCCACTTCAACCAACCAAAATTAAAAAATGAAATTATATACACATTTACAAAACAATGCACTGCAACGTACAAGTTGGAGCATCAAGCAAAACCGAGTTAAATTCATTCAGATTTTTGTTGCAACTTTGAATCAAATTTGACGGCTAGATCTTCCAAAACTTTGCACTCATCATCTCCTTAAACTCCAAATAACTGACCATCCCATCGCCATCTTTAACAACTTTCTGTTTCATCTTCTTGCAATCCCCAATCCCCAATTCATGCTCTGCTAGGGCCAAGGAGCGTGATCTATTATGCTTAAGGTCAGCGACATGCTCATGAATTCTTTGAGCATGTCACTGACCTTAAGCATAATAGATCGTGCTCCTCGGCCCTAGCAGAGCATGTCGAGAAGACTAATCATCACATTTGTATTGAAGATGCTAAGGTTATTGCGAAGATTGACCATTTCCACCACCGCAAGTTGAGAGAAGCCTTGGAAATCGAAAAGAGGCCAGTTAACCTCAACAGGGACGATGGGTGGACGGTTAGCATGTGTTGGATTCCTGCTCTTCATTCCTAGGTTTTTTTTTTTTTTAATTAAATTATTTTTATAAATGTTTATTAATTTTTATTTTATTTTATTTTATTTTATTTTTAATTAATTAAAATAGATGTATTTTTTTTTAATTAATTAAAATAGATTTATTAAATTTCTTTTAATTTTTTTTTTTTAAGCATTTAGTCCATTATGAAAATAAATAAAAATAAAACTAAATTAAATATTTTAATTATTATTCTAAAAATAGAAATAAATTATATATATATATATATATATATATATATATATATATATATATATATATATATATATTATAGTAAATATTTATTTAATCTTCTCGAATAAATTGAATAATTCTTATTGTATAAAAATAAAAAATAAAAAATAAAAAATAAATAATATTCAAATTATAAACTTTAATTATTTAATAAAATAATTTATATATATATATATATATATATATATATATATATATATATATATATATATATATATATATATATATTTTTTTTTTTTTTTTATGACCTAGATTTAGTCAAACTAGCCGTTATTTTACAACGGCTAGTTGGAGCCTGTAGTATCTATTTAATTGGGTTTCCTGATCAGATTTTTCATCAAGTCCTGATGATGAACCACACTGGCTAGTTCGAAACGCGTCAACCAAATTTATTTGGATGTGATTTTTACCGAAAGGTTTTTATTTTTTCAAACGATTATCCATAGCGACTTACGTTAGGGGAGAGGGTTCTCTTTTTCGAGTGATCTTTAATGAGATTTTTTGGAAATTACAAGTTAACAATAATCCATAGCAGCTTACGTGAGGGGAGAGGGTTTTCATTTTCGAGTGATCTTTAATATTTTTTTTTTGAAATTTCAAGTTTTATTAGTAATTGAGGTGTTGTAAGGTTTTTTAAGGGTGTTGAATTCATATATGCATCAAAAAAATAGTTTAAATAATACAAATCAAGATTTCAACTCAAAATTTTTAGCCCAATTCTAACAAGAAAATAACACAAATCAAGATTTCAACTCAAAAGTTTTAGCCGATTTTTAACCAGAAAATCTAGATGAGTACCGGAGGATGGGAGAATAATTCCAGCTAAAGGTGTTCTCTATTGTTCTCTACCCTAGTATGTAAGAGATGTTGTCTTGTCCCGTTAGGTAAATATTTTTTTGGATAATGAATAGTTGATATTTTTTTTTGGATAAATTGATGACGAGCTGACCCAACCTTCTAAAAGTGCCCTGACCGGAAAGAAAAAGCAAAAGAACCAATGCTAACATATTGCCATAATTCTCTCTATTGTTGAAATGTTTTTCAGATTCTATTACCAAGTGTTAAAAGTACTTCCCAAAAGTGCAAAAAGTACACAGCCATTCTTCCTTACCTTCTTATTATTTCGTCTTTCTAAACCCATTATGCAAGAGATGTTATGTAAATATTTTTTGGTCCATTAAAATAAAAAGATACAATTAACCATTATATTTATTAATAAAAATAAAAACAACTCTATCTTAAACATTTTATCTTAAAAAATTAAAGTAATTCTACTTAAAAAAAATAACTCTAAACTAAAATAGAGAGAGAAATTTGATTTTCTCAAATCTCTAGTGGTTTTTGAGCTCTAGATTTATAACAACTATGGTATTGATCCATGGTATTGATGTGGAATATAGTTTATTTAAAGAGAAAATTTAACTAGCATAAATCCATCTTTAACTCTGGATATTTGTGAGATTAGAGATGATCCCACCATTCCCCACCGATTACGTCTAGGACAACACTTTCTTTCTTTCTAAGGCATGAACTTGTAAACCATACACCACATGTGGTCTCTTTGCAAAATTAATAAAACAATATGAAATATGTAGTTTAAATATTTTTTTTGCTTTGAATATTATGGAAATTCAGACATAATTTTAAGCCAGGTTACAGCTTTCAGACTTTAAGATTTTGGGTTAGGTGCATATATATATATATTTTATTGCGTTGAAAATCTTTCAACAATAAAAACATGATTCAAACACTACTAGTGCTAATTTTTTTGAATTTTGTTTGCCTGGATTCCCATCACTTTTGACCATCTAGGAAATCCCTAAGCCTCCATAAACTTGTCCTTATTTATCTATTTGGTAAATGAGATGAATAAGAGTCACGAGAGCATAATTAGTTTAGAGAACGAGTCTTGATCACGTTATAATGTTTCAAAAAATTCCCACGGCACAAATGGGTCATTGATAACCGATGTAGTTGTTATAATTTTATTCTTTTCAACGCTCAGGCTTAGAAGTGGGTAAAATTTATTATAATTACGCCGGAGGCGTTTTCTTTGCTGGCTTGGGGTGAGAAAACATTGTTCACCCCAGCCAATGAGAGCACTTGAATATCGCCCTTCCAGCCTATTAAACTTTGCCATGTGTTTGTCCTTATTTGTGCTCCAACCTTATTTATTAATTTTATCCGAATAATATTACTCCCGATTCCAAAATCATATGCGCTAGTCGCGTCATCACATACATACTGAGCTAACTATCCAAAAACCTCTGGAATTACTCTCCGTTTTTACCAGGTATGGTTATCCGCGAGTCGTTTCTATCACATATCTTCTTTGAGGGCGCTATTCAAGAATTGTTGTCCATTATAATTAGATATCGGGATCAAACCCAACTGCTTCCAAATTTGGTTCCTGGCAGGAACTGGCATGTACTAAACTGTATTGCTAGCTATGGCGATTGTAGCTGTCTTTAAATGAGGGGAAGAGGTAATGGAGCTACAGACATGGAGGAACGAGCCTAAGCTAGAGGGTCTGAGCCTATTGGATTCCTTCTTCAGAAGCGATGGCCTCTTTGACCCATTCATGTTTGGGAGAATGATGGATGATTCTTTGGGCGCCTTCCCCTGTGGGACTACACTCACTCTTCCCTCTTCTCGAAGGATGCCCAAGCCATGGCCAACACACATGTCGACTAGTGGGAGAGCTCTACACGCACATTATTCAGGGTGACCTTCCTAGTAACAATTTGTTACAAACGCTCGCTCCTTTTAAATATTTCGGCTTCTCTTTGTTTGTTTTTGCGGTTTTGAGGGTTTGATTTTAACTGATTTGATTTTTGTGGTGTGTGAAGGGGAAACAAAGTATGATGTGGAGATTATCATAGAGAATGGGCCGGTTTTGAAAATAATTGGGTAGAGTAAGATGGCAGCACTGCCTAGTGGCGGAAGATGTCATAGAGGTGAGTGGTCACGAGTTGGATACTTGAGGCGGCTCTGATTGCCTTCTAATGCCATTGCTGAGCAGCTCAAGGCTGAGATGGAGAACGAGGTTCTTACTGTAACTATTCCCAAAAGGGAGCAAGAAAAACTTGAGCTCAGGATTGTGGAGATTCTGGAATGAAAGTTCTGGTATTTTATTAGAGTGGCCACTGATCGAATCCTGGGGTGTTTTTTTACGGGTTTTATGGCCTGCAGCAAGAAAAAATCCCAAGGGTTTGGATGTTAATCGTTGTAAGTGCCTGTTGTGTATATAGAAGGTCGAAAAACTTGATTTATCATTGTAAATATATGTTGTATGTGGGATGTCGAGCGAAAATGTCAAAGAAATTATCAGAGATGAATTCCCAAAGGGTTTTGTATTCGGAGTTGCGACCTCGGCCTATAAAAAAAACAAGCCTTTATGCCCTTTTACTGACATAAGATCTACTAAAATGTTGCAGTATCTGAAAATTCTAATATTTAATGTGAATTTCATGATCGACAGAGGCTCTTCTTTGATCTCTAGAAATATATCTATTTGTTAGGCCAGCAAAGGCTCCTCTTTGACCTCTTGAACTATTCTTGTTTCTTTAAATTTAAAATGCATACATTACTATGAATTTTCAGACTTAAATCTGCGCTCCTCTTTGATCTCTTGAATGAATTTTGTTTTGTTAAATTTGATATTACACTGCCATTCATACATTCCTGTGAAATGGCAGACTTAAATCCCCTAAAATTTTGTTATTTCCTTGAAAATTGTACTTTTTCAAAGGCTTGGAAATTCTAATATTTATTACAGCAATGCAAACTATAGGACTAATAGAGACTTCTCTTTGATCTAGTTAATTTAATTTCATTCATACAATGAGCCTAGTTACAATGAGATGCACTCAAGTCACTCCCACTACTAATGTTGCTTCTTGAATGCTGCAACAACTGAAGTTACTATTGTAGCTTCTCTTACTACCTTTGTTGCTTGTGTTCACCCTCACTATACTGCTTCAATCAATATTTCTACTAATGTTGCTACCAGATCTCTTTCCACTGCTGCCTCTCTGTAAGCTACTCACACTGTAACCTAATTCTGCTGCACTTGTTGTCTACCACTCCACTGATTACTATTGTATACTATTTTCCTCTGCCACCATCAACCACTGCTTCCACTGTGTATTACTACCTCTGGAATACTCACTGCATATTACCCCAACTTCTGCATTGTTTCTATTGTCCTTAGCTCAGTCACTTTGCCTTATGACACTGAAAAATACTTAAGCATGGGCTTCTCTATCAAGAAATTGATCCTGCTGCAATGATCTCCAATGATCATCCAAGTAGCAGTATGCCTTCTCCTTGACTTGATGATGTACTACTGAAAATGAAGTTATCTTCTTTATTGAAGACAAGGTCCCTTCTAAATCCCTTACTATTAATACTTCTTATTAAGACCCCTGCAATGCAAGAATCCATGACTTCTTCAACTATTCTATCTTCGACATACCCAAACACACATTCATGGCCCCAAATACTAAAATGACGTTAGTCCTAGGTTCTGGAAGTGGAAGAATTAATTTACAAATATTGTACAAACCAAATGCCAATATGCGATTCGTTTTGGAAAGTAAAATTGAAAGATGATTGTTTTCTAATAAGTTTGGTTATTGAGTAAATTATTCCAACAATCTTGATTCCCAAATCTTATTTGTTTTGATTTTTTATCACACATAAATATGGATGGCCCCCTAAAGTTAATTAAATAGAGGAGGGGAGCAAGAGAAGCTCCAGTATTGATGGGTTATCTGTAGATAGGGAAGAGGATAAGGAAAGAAAGAGTGATGTGAAGGATTTTGCAGATTTGATTTGATTACCAATGGGGAAGTTAATTGAGAAATCAACGCCTTATGTAGAGATGATATCCCTACAGTTTGGATATGTACGCATGAATATTATCAGTAAAGTGTCTCTAAACAGAGGGATGAGTCACTTTGCGCTTGTTGTGTATAGGTAGGCCGTTGCTACAGTTGTGCTTGCTCCTTTTACCTATTTCTTTGAAAGGTATTCAGGCAGGTCCCTACCCATTTGGCTGACATTTCATGTTTTTAGATTTGGAATCATGGGCTTGTAGATCATTCAAGGTTTCAACTTGCCTATGATCTTTTGTCAGTTTTTCACAAGTCTATGCAGTGCTTAATGTTTTTGAAGATAGAATTTACACATAGTATTTTATTGTGGAGAACTGTATTAGGAATTATGAATATTTTTTTTTTCATTAATGCATACAAAGAAATACATATTTCTTTATATTTAAAGTTGAACATGTGACTTTCTTTTTATAGGAAAGGCTCTTTTTTTTATAAGACAATGGACTCACCTGGATGTAGCTAAGTCTGTGTATAATGCTTTATGTTTTTGGAAATATAATTTAGCATTGCAAATAGTATTTTATCATGGAGACTTATATCTGAAATATCCTTTCTTTTGAAGATAAGGGTGACTATTCAAGTTTACAAAGGAATACATATTATATCTGGCTATAATTCTTTCATAATGTTTCATGTTCTTGGAAATAGAGTTTATCATTGTAAATAAACTTGTATCTGAAATATATTTTCTTTGTAGGATAAGGGTGATTGTTCAAGTTTACAAAGGCATACATATTCTATCGAGTTATCTGGCTATTGGCTAGAATTCTCTCATAATGTTTCATGTTCTTGGAAATGGTCATAATGTTTCATGTTCATGGAAATGGAGACCTGTATTTGAAATATCTTTTCTTTGTAGGATAAGGGTGATTTTTCAAGTTTACAAAGGCATAAATATTCTATCTAGCTATCTCGCTAGAAGTCTCTCATAATGTTTCATGTTCTTGGAAATAGAGTTTATCATTGTAAATAGTATGTTATTATGAACACTTGTATCTAGAATCATGAAATATTTTTTTATGATACAAGGTTGATCATTAAATTCTACAAAGGGATGCATACTCTATATCTCTATCGAGTTATCTTTGTAAACCACCTTCTTTTTGTTAGAAGAGAGACTCACTTGGATGTATAAATTTGATTCTAAAGCCTACAAAAACATACATACTCTATTGATATAGATTTAACCGACAACATCTAAAAAAAAAGAGAAAGACATTCTTAACCATGACATCCATACAGATTATCTATAATATATTTTAATAGAAAGCTTGATTTTAATGTTAGATTTCTTATTTAGATTTATAACTAACGCACGCTACATTGCAATAAGGTGCGCCCCAAACTCACATTTTCCATATTCTGTCAAATTTTTGTGTTGGGCTTGTTGGGGTATGTATTATTTAGGTTTTTTCTCTTTCATATCATCCCCTCCATCTCTTATAGCGCTTGTTAACGTTCTGAGCGAGAAATTTAAGTTAAATATGAAATATTCTTGACGTATGCCCGCAGGCCTGTAACAGACTAGGATTTCTCTTACCTGGGTTTGAAATTAACTTCTACAACACATGCATGTGCACTGAGTAATGTAATCCCCTGTATGAATTTTGTGATTTCTCTCCTGCTGAGGTAATCAAATCACATCGTTCCCTGCAAACCTCTTCAACAAAGACACATGCACTTCTCCATTTTATTTTTATGCCGGAGGCGTTTTATTTATGAGATTGGTTGGGAAAACATGCGTTTTATTTATGAGATTGGGTGGGCAAACACGGTTCACCCCACCCAATTAGAAAGCTTCCTCACCGCTCATCGCCCTTCTAGCCATTTATATGTTGGCATGTGCATACATAGTATTGGGTGAATTTAAGTCGTCCTCCACAGTCTTGGCGATTTGGGTGAATTTAAGTTGTCCTCCACCATCCTGGCGATTTCTCCACGGATTTGCTTGGTGATTTCTCCATGGATTTGCTGCATGCGAGAGGAAAGGGACAATGTCTTTCTTGGTGAAAGTTTATCCCCTCTCACTTTTGTATTCAAGTAAAATTTCCAGAAAGTCTTACCGATGTCATCAGTTCTGCCCTCTCTTATACTCTGGATGCGAGCCTCTATAGATCGATCCAATAACCCAAATATGATACCCATATTCTTGGTTATACCTGCAATTACAAGCATCTATTGGTGTTAGAAATCACTAGAGAAAGCAAAAAAAACTACAACATCAGTATAGGAAGAGAAAAGCGTATTATACCTATCCTAAGTCAAATCGATCAGTGCTCCAACCCTGCGTGGAATTAGAACTAGGACATTAGGGTAATCGTTGTAGGAGAATAGAAAAGAAGATCTTAAAGAAAACCCAGAATAAATAGAAACAAAGACGACTTAAGAGTAGCCAGGAAAACCTCAAGTACCGAATTTAAAACCCACACGGTAGAGATGAATAAAGGAAAATGTTCCTTAACCCTAGAAAATAATCCCATGTGGAGTGCATGTGTATACAAATATGTGACTAAGAAAAAAGGAAAAGAAACTTATATCAAACCTCCTTTTATGCTCTCGAGAATAGAGAAGTGGAGCGAAGAGAAGAAAATTAACTTTGTAGGATTACCTTTGTGCTAGTTGAAGCCATAGCAAGTTTTCTTTCACCCGAAACCTAAAATAAAATGAAGGGTTGTAATTTTTAAGTGGTTCTCTATGAACTCGTGATATCACATTGGAATGAATTATCAGATGGGCCTCAACAATTTCGAAAATTTACCTCTATGGTAGCAGGAGGAAACCCCATACTCGAACCTGAAGCCTTAGTCCACTATGGGGTTGTGCTTGTTTTTTGAAATTCTCGATGAAAACAGTAACACGGCTCTGACCCTACAAGATACCAAAAATTTTTAAACCTAGTTTCAGGAGAGAAGCCAAAAAGGGAACAAAATACAAAATAAATACCTGACCTGAGACCGGAGTGATCGTGGTATTTCCTCCTAGAGATGAAAAATGCCTTGAAATAAAGCATACGCATGTAGCAAAGGCCAAATGGCCATCGAAAAATGAAACAAATGCAGTGTTGTCTCAGAACACCAGAGTGACACTATGTTGGGTGTCAAAAGAAAAATAAGGTGAAATGAACAAAGGATTCTTAGGGTAAATAGGTAGGGTTTATTCAAACCAAATCTCAGCCTTTGGATGAACCCTGTTTGATCCCCATTGTTAAAATGTCTAATATTCGCAGAAAAGGAAAGTAGTCAACCAGGTTCAAACCAAATCTCAGCCTTTGGATGAACCCTGTTTGATCCCCATTGTTAAAATCTCTAAAATTCGCAGAAAAGGAAAGTATTCAACCAAGTTTGGCTTTCCCCCAATTACCATCACCATTTCTTTGAATTTTTCAGCGGCCTCAGAGTCTCGTCCGAACATATTTTGAGAAAAAATCAAGTTTCCCAACAGATTCAAACATGTAAGAAACACATTGTGCCCAATATTCACCCCCTTCACCTTTATATAATCATCAAAAATGGATTGAATGGTGGAAAAGACCTAATTTATTCTGAGACAAGGCCTCCAGTCTCAGACAACAAAAGTCACAAAATCAGATTCATAAGGTTAGTCACAAACTGCCATCTTTGAGGAATATTTATTTCACAAAGAAACGAATTAGCACATCAATTAAAGCAAAACAAATCTCTCCACTATTTTGTAAACTATTCTACAATACCCTGAGAGGCACCATATAATAGAGCTCTATGTACTCTAAGACATAATAAACATGTTTCATACTCCAAAGCATTTAGTATTTTTGTTTTGTACATGCAGCATCTATGGGTGCACATAAGTTCACAACAGTGTGTTCACCAGTTGTAGTTGTATTGACCATCACATGTAGCTATGTTTTGTTGTAGCACGTGGAAGTATCTCATGGTGATTTCATCGTTCTACTCAACGCTAGGCTGATACAGGAAATTATCTGCATTAACCATAGCATCATATTCTTTTGAGAGAAGTGAAGCAGCATCGTGGAAGTTCATGTCTTCTTCAACAAAATTATTGAATGGTAAGTCTTCTACGTAGTTATTATGAAGTTCATCCCTAGGCTAGGCCTCTTCATCATGGTGGGCGGTGTCTATTTTAAGGATTTGGAGTTTGGATAGATGTATGGGAAGGTTCACGATATCTAGAGCAGTTTTGGTATTATTGTGCAAATCCTTGAACCTCCAAGCTGCTATATCATCGACTTGACTCGGTAGATGGTTGACCCCTCCTCGCATATATTTTCTTAAGCATGCCACATGGAAACTCGATCGCAGTCCTTGGACTTCGGAACCGCCATCAGACCCTTGAGATGTTGTAATGCCTCCAGTATCTTGACGTTGAACAACTCGGTGTTGCAGAATCTCTGAAGCATATGCTAACGAGGCCAACAGGTGTTGCTCCATGCTAATGAAGAGTCACTGTAGGAGAGACACTTGGCGGCTTCTATGACGATGCGTCCGGAAAAGACTTGGTCATGAACTTTCAAGACTTTCTTGGCCATGGCGGGAGATGAAACCACAACTATGGTTCTCATTCTGAGATGAGGGGTCATCATAGGATCGTATTTTGCAGCAAGGCGGTACATATACTCGTTGAGCTTCCCCCAAGTTGGAGGAGATTCCCAACAATGGGTCATTCGGGAGGCCTTGGAGGCAACTTTCTTGTGCCCTTTCTTGAAAAATTAATGACCTTTAAAACCAACTATAATGTTATGAAAATCATTACATAATACTAGAAACCACTAATTTCCTCCATCGCACAAGTGCTATCTAGAAAACTCAAAAGCACAATGGAGTTTAGACTTCAGATACATCACGAGACTACGTGTGACCATATACAAACATATCTATATGGTATATATAACAAGTTTTAGAAACTTAAAATTCATAGTGACGTGACCCAACTAGTTTGGATTTTTAACAAAAAAAGCAGTGTGCTGAGAATTGGGATATTATATCAATAATCGGAATGAAGGCCTTCTTTTTTTCCTAGGAATCCGATCACAAGTCATAATATATTTTACATTCTTTAAAATATATATGGAAACTAAAATTTCCATATATTTCACTTAATTATTATTTTCCACATTCCCCACTCCCATGGTTACTTTGCACCTCTAGATGCAAATGCTAGTTTATTTATTTACAGAGAGTGAAAAATGTAAATATTAATGGTTATGTGTAAATATAAATTTGATTTATTTACTGCCAATGAGAAATGTAATAATGGTTATGTGTAAAAATAAATTTGTTTTGTTTTTTCAAATGTAGAGATTTATTTTTAAAGTAATGAAAAAAAATGTAATTTAAAATAATTATGTAAATTTGATTTGCTTTTTCAAATGTAAGAGATTTATTTTTAAAATAATGAAAAATATGTAATTTAAAATAATTATTAAATAAATTTTTGCTTTAGCAAAATGCGTATTTTGTTCAGACCCTTTACAATTTCAATTTTTTTTTTCTAGTATTAGTTTTTAATTGGTTGACTGGTTAATATTTTTATAATATTTTTATGATTTATTTATATTTTATTATTATTTTTAATTTTGATTGTTGACTTATTTTATTCAATTTTTTAATTTTACTTTTAAATTAAAAATTATAACTATTATTATTTTATTTGTTAGTTAATATTAGTATAATTTGTAATTATTAATATTATTTTCTTAACATCTATTTTAATTATTTTATTATTTCTTAGTATCTTAGGATTTTTACCCTTGCTATCTCTGCATTATGTATATTCATGTAAAGGATCAACCAAATCGTCATTCTCCTGATGATGAACTACACTTCATAGTTTTTTTTTATTATATATAGTGGGATCGGCAACTGCGGCAGCCTCGCAACTCGCGTTACACTTCATAGTTAGAAAAGGGTGAGTTTTATAATTTCCTATATGATTTTCCAGAAAATTTATAAATAATAAAATGTATTCTAAATTAATTATGTAAAATATATATAATATAAATACTAATTATAATTTAAAATTTATTTTATAGTGATTTATATTCATAATTATTATATTTCAAAATTTTATTTAAATTTAATTAATAAATTTATGTTTGCAATAAAATCTCTTATATAATCAATGTTATTCACACCACATTAAAAAAATAATTTATAAAATATGTCAAACAAAATGTAAAGTGCATATATATGTAACTATATGCATTATGAGAGTTTTAATAAAAATAAAAATAAAAATACTTTTAGAGTGAAATTTATATAGTATAAATAACATTACTAAGAACTAATATAGATCTTTATCTTAATTCTAGATTTACCAAGGGTTCCGAGGAATCAAATTTCTTGAAGTGCAAACATTTTTTCAAGCTTTGCACTCAAAAGAAGTTTGCATCTTAAGAGTTAATTTGAAAGCTTATTTTACTTGCATAATAACACTCCTTTGCTTCATATTTGACCAAGTTTTAGGTCAATTCTAATGATCTTTAGGCCATTTTAAGCTAAATGGACCTCTACCCTTGTCCCCCAATAACCCTGTTATACCACAATCTAACCCCCTGAAGGAGATATTTAAGTCTTTCATTATATCAATTTTTAGAAAGTGAGTTTTCGATGATATATAAATGTGATCACTCTAAAAATATGATATGTAGGCTAATTATTTTCATAACTTATCCACTTTGTCTTATACTTATGCACATCCTAAACATTTCATCCCAAATCATTTCTATATAACACTCTCTAGTTATCATAGCCTCTTTTTAAATTTATATAAAACATCCAATTCTATAAGTGATATTATTATTTTATTTATACAATATTCATTTGAGTCAAATTGAAATTATTTCTATTTGTATTTAAAATGCTAACATTGAGTTCATAATCCATAAAATTATTCTCCTATAAAAAACATAAATATGAAATTTTAGCATTTATTTTAGAAAGGGGAAAATATATGATAAAATATGTATTATAATAAAAGGTTTATCATAAACTTAATTAACATATGGTTATGGCAAAACATAGTTTAAATATATTCATCTTTCTTTAAATAACACAAAATATCATATATGTTAAACTAATCTAGATCCATCTTAACATGGGATCTATCAAGCTCCCAGAGGGAACAAATCCCAACCTAAATCCATCTGAACCTGGGATATACCAAGCTCCCAGAGGGAACAAATCTCTTGAGATGTCATGCAAACCTATTTTAGAGTGAAAGGAGATTTGATCCCTCTAAAAACTTGGTAAATCCAAAATAAAATAAATCTAGACTAGTTTTATTACTAATTATAATTATTAATTTTATTTTTTTATTTTTTATTTTTTACTTTTTTACTTTTATTTTTTGTAATTTGAGTAAATCAAAATGTTTTATTAATAACTATTATTATTAATTTTTTATGTTTTATATTTTATTATATTTTAACTTAAATCAAAAAGTTTACATGACATTAAAACATCTTTACATACTTGGCTGAATTTTTTTTTTAAAAACTTATTTTTAATTTTTTATTATTTTTTAATTGAACCCATGTAACACCTTTGTGAAAATTCATATTTTAAATTTAACAAATAAAAAAAACATGAAAATAATATTATTATTATTTTTAAAGAGTGACATTTGTTAATTATGATTAGTAAAGATACACGAGGATGATTTGTAAGAGGATCTTGGCTTCCAAGTAGGGGAAGGCAATACGTTGCTGAGAAGAGTTGTTTCGATCTTGTAGATATGTAGATTGGAGTAGAGAGGTTCTGATTGGTAATGTTTTTAAGCCACTCTAGAAGCCACAAGGATCGGGGGAAGAGTGGAGTCTTGAAGCTCATTCTCTTTACTAGCTCGGGGAAAGACGAGTCTTAAGTGGAAGACTGGAGTCTTGAGGCTGGTTCTCTTTACTATATATATTAGATGGTTCAACGATCTATCTATGTTTTGATAAAAATATTTTTTTAATAATTGAAATATTTTAATAATATATTATCTAATATTAAAGAGATGCAGTTGGATACATAATATAAAATTGAGATTTAATATATATAAACAAATTATATTAAATATCAACATAAATTTATTTTAATTGAATATATAAAAATATTTAAAAAAATAATAATAATAATATAATTTTAAGCTAATTATATTTGAATTTGTTCTTAAATTTTATGTTCCAAAAATTTAATTTTAAGTGATTAAGAGATGGTAATTTAAAAAAAATAGCAACGATTTAAAAATAAAGATTAGATTCGCGATAATTTTTTTTTTTTTCCTTTTTATGTGCACCACAAGAAAAGCTATATGATCCATAAAACTTACAAGTAAACAGTCATCAAAGACTGGTTGGATACTAGATGGAGCAATCGCCGCGATTATTTAGAAAGACTGCTTAGACACAAAATGTATGGATTCTCTATATCTAGTCTGTTTATTTTCTTTGTGCTTCTTAATTTTATATGCTCATTTTTTTTTCAATTTTTCATACATGCTTCTGTTTAAAAGGATATCAGTTGTACAAATGATTGGAATGTTAGATCAGGGATTGAAATTTAATTGAATGATAATAAATGGATATTAGTTGATAAGACGTGTGGAATTTTATTTTTATTCACTCTGCAAGGGCTTCAACACAAAGCTTGCTCTTGACAATTTGGCCTTGTTGAGTCTCTTTTCTGTGAGTAATACACGAACCTGTACACAAACGTCTAGACTTTCACACTCTAGCGTCCTTCACACGGCCTCCCGCCCTTAATGGACTGGTGTTCCTCAGACCTCGGTGAACCTCCAACGAACCTCAAGTGAACCTCTTATCTCACAAATACTCCCTCAACAAACAATTTTAACACAGGCGAAAAAATAAAAATGTACTCAAATAAATGCACAACTCAGAAATGGATACTTATTTTATTTATTAAATCTTTACAAAATAGAAATTCGATAGCTCTTTCCCAGAGATAGATTGTTCAGGCATTTGGGCGGAAATGTGAAGCTGAGTTACACTTTTGTGAGAATCGGGGGCGGAAATTTTTTTTCGGCAATAGTTCGGCCGAACTTTATGAGAAAGTTCGACCAAACTTGTGCTTCCGTTTAGATTGATGGCACACTGACGGCGTGGGCAAACAAAATTTTTGCCGGAGATGGGAAAACCGGCAACAAAATTTCGACCAAACTTTGAGTTCAGCCGAACTTTTACTCTTAAAATAGTTTGGCCGAACTAGTTCTTATAAATATATCGCCCGCGAAGTTCATTTTTTCACCGCGTCTGTGTTTTCTTTGATCTGTTTGTTCGCGCATTTTTCTGTGTATGTGCTGCTGCTGGTCTAGGGCTACTTCCGTCTGTGCTGTTGGTGATTATCTGCGGCGACCTCAAGCGAGCGAACTACCAAGTATTTCTCCTCCTGCTCCTCCTCTATTAAACATATGCTACGCAACATGATACATTGAAATATGCATGAATTATTCATTACCAATTATGGTATTTCTCCTCCTGCTCCTCCTCTGTTAAACTTATGTTATGAAAAATTCCAAACAAAGCATCTATGTTGTTAATTATGCTTTAAATTTCATTACCTTTTCCTTTTTTTCCAAGAAAAAAAATTGAACTTTTTATTAACAAAAATAAAAAGTTACATAGTATATGCGTTACGCATTCCTTTTATGGTTGTATAGTTCCCAGATCATAAGTCTCACAGGATGAAAAGTACACTGTCATCTGTCAAATGCCTGAAGATAAACCACTGATCTGGTGTACAGGCCTCCTCTATAAGAGGAAAACAGCCCATAGATTAGTTCATATCCAGAAAAACAAGTATGTCCATATGTTCATAAAACAGAAACAGTTTTTTGTGTTAACCCGGGCCTCCTCAGAGAGGAAAACAACCCAGACAGGATAAACAACAAAATAGAAGTCTGAAAATAAATGCAAGTAAGAGTAACTGTCTAGGGCATGTATATCAAACCAAAAAAAAAAAACACTTTCTGATATAAAAACAGGGAGACAGAAAAATAAAGTTATACATATGGTGGTTGATCTGACACACGGATCACGCATTGGTCCTCGTCCTCTATCCTCCAACAGCCCATATCTTGTTGCAAACCCACTTTAGAAAGCTGGTCTGCTGCATCATTGTGGTTCCTATATATATGGTTTAAAGAAAAAACATTAAAAGTATGTTTAAAATGTTTTGTCTCTTCTAGTAAAGGAGATAAAATATAATTCTGACAACTGCTCTCTCCATTGAACCATTTAACAACATTCATAGAGTCCTTTTCTATCTTAACTTTGGACTGTTACTGCAAATGCGCCTTTTGGAATTCTTGGTTTTAATTTGAGTTGATTGGTGTCATGTAGAAGTCAAGGCACTCATTGCTATAGAAATTTTGTCTTTACAACCAAGTGGAAACGAGAAACCCCAAAATTCCAAACAAAGCATCTATGTTATTAATTATGCTTTAAATTTCATTACCTTTTGCTGTAGGGTGTATGTTGAATTTATGGTAGTATGATATGCATTCGGTTGCTGCAGTTGTTATTGTTCCTATGGATCCATCAATTTCATATGCTCTAGCTGATTCTTGCCTTGTGCATGGAAGTTTACTACCACTGTTAAGATTATGTCGTTATTGAGCCTTCTTTCGATTCCTCAACGCTAGAATGATTGAACTAGAATGATCTACCGCTATAATGTGACTACATATTGTCTTTTATACTGCTATAATGTATTTTTGTAATGTGACTACATATTGTCTTTTATATGTGACTACATATTGTCTTTTATACAGCTGTAATTTATTTCTATATGAGACAGAATCTGATCTTTTATACTTGATAACCTGTTATGGGTATATCAAGAGGATTTTTTATATGAACTGTTATCAATACATGAAACAGGGTTTTTTCTCCTTTGAAAAAAGAGTTGAAATCATTCTAAATTCACATGTAATGTATTTCTGTAATGTGACTACATATTGTCTTTTATATGTGACTACATATTGTCTTTTATACTGTTGTAATTTATTTCTGTATGAGACAGAATCTGATCTTTTATACTTGATAACATGTTATGGGTATATCAAGAGGATTTTTTATATGAACTGTTATCAATATATGAAACAGGGTTTTTTCTCCTTTTAAAAAAGAGTTGAAATCATTCTAAATTCACATATGTTCAGTGATGTCACTGTTTAACTTCCGATATTATGTTGCTTACCTTGATGAACAGGTGGAACTCTACTGGGAGGCCTCTCTGTTTTTTTACTCTATGCTCATACTGTCAAAGGCCGTTATATGTTATATGGGCTAGACTGTATAGTTATTAGACTACATATCTTCATACTATTCTGCAAATAGTATAATGGAAACCAAACATAATAATGTATTAGGACATCACAACTTTCTAATTAGTTATTAGACTACATATCTTCATATAGAACTTGCAAATAGCATGATGGAAATGTGAACTTGCAAATAGTATGATGGAAATGTGGATCTCAAAGAAAAGTCATGATTAATGCTTCTAGAAACGAAACATAATAATGTATTAGGACATGCTCCTTTAACTTGCAAATAGTATGGTCGAAATGTAGATCTCATGACCCTTCATGATTAATGCTTCTAGAAACCAAACATAATTTAATGTATTAGGACATGCTCCTTTAGGCTTGGTGGAATCACCTTTGCTTTCATGATTAATGCTTCTAGAAACCAAACATAATTTAATGTATTAGGACATAATTTAATGTATTAGGACATGCTCCTTTAGGCTTGGTGGAATTACCTTTCCTTTTTATTTCTCTCTTACACACACACACACATATATATATATATGAAGAGATGATCCCATTTTCTTTTTTATTCATAGATCAAATTTCATTTAAATACAAGATTTATCATAATGTACAATGATTCATTCCATATTATTCATAAATTTTTTCATTAAAAAATGAACCTTTTAAATGATGAACCTAGTTAATTCTTATTCTTCATGAAGAAGACTACTTGATCTTTCAATTTGAATTTGATGATGGTCCTTTGTTATCTTTCTTCACTACTTCAAATTATTGACACAATCATATGCTTCTTGTTACTCTTTTTATTCCTTACTTATATTGTATTCTCCCCCTTAGATATTGTGTACTCTCCCACATAGATATTGCACTCAATTTTGATGGTCCTTTGTTATCTTTCTTGACTACTTCAAATTATCAAATTATTGACACAATCATATAGATATTGCACTTAATTTTGATGGTCCTTTGTTATCTTCATTTACTTCAAATTATTGACACTTGATTGAATATAGATATCATATAGATATTGCACTCAATTTTGATGGTCCTTTGTTATCTTTCTTGACTACTTCAAATTATTGACACTTGATCATATAGATATTGCACTCAATTTTGATGGTCCTTTGTTATCTTTCTTGACTACTTCAAATTATTGACACAATCATATGCTTTTACCTTAATATCTTGTAGATCCCATTTCATCCAAAACACTCAAAAAGAAGTAACTACTATGTATTCCACTTCTACTCTAGATAGAGAAAGTAATGACTCTTTCTTGCTTAACCATTAAACCAAAGACTCTTCTAAGTAGACTTATACATTGTCCACTTGTACTTTTCACAAGCCTAGTTGAATCTCTATATGTTGTCAATGTAAATTTCTCACTAGTAAATTTTTTAATGTAAATTTCTTAACTTCTACAAGTTTTATAGGCAAAGTCTGTAAAGGGCCAGGTAGCCTCTGGATCTCATCTTTTATGGAAGGTGACATATCTAGTAAATTCCCCTACAGTCAATCTCTGGAATAGATATAAATAGAAGTTCTTCATTTTAATATCCATAAAACACAACCACTTTAAGGTAAACTTTTTACATGTGTCATTTCTCCCACAAACTAAAGGCTTCCTCCCATTAATTTTAGATGTGAATTATACCATAAAATTTTTAAGTCAAACTTTAAGATAAACCATGCACATGTCATTTGCAATAAATGTCAATTTAATATCTAAATTCACATATGTTTAGTGGTTTCATTGTTTCACTTCCGATATTATGTTGCTTACCTTGATGAACAGGTGGAACTCTGCTGGGAGGCCTCTCTGTTTTTTGACTCTTTGCTCATACTGTCAAAGGTCGTTATATGCTATATGGGCTATACTGTATAGTTATTAGACTACATATCTTCATATAGAACTTTCAAATAGCATGATGGAAATGTGAACTAATTAGTTATTAGACTACATATCTTCATATAGAACTTTCAAATAGCATGATGGAAATGTGAACTTGCAAATAGTATGATGGAAATGTGGATCTCAAAGAAAAGTTATGATTAATGCTTCTAGAAACCAAACATAATAATGTATTAGGACATGCTCCTTTAACTTGAAAATAGTATGGTCGAAATGTGGATCTCATGACTCTTCATGATTAATGCTTCTAGAAAAAAAACATAATTTAATGTATTAGGACATAATTTAATATATTAGGACATGCTCCTTTAGGCTTGGTGGAATTACCTTTGTTTTTTATTTCTCTCTTACACACACACATATATATATATGAAGAGATGATCCCATTTTCTTTTTTATTCATAGATCAAATGTCATTTAAATACAAGATTTATCATAATGTACAATGATTCATTTCATATTATTCATAAATTTTTTCATTAAAAAATGAACCCTTTAAATGATGAACCTAGTTAATGCTTATTCTACATGAAGAAGACTACCTGATCTTTCAATTTGAATTTGATGATGGTCCTTTGTTATCTTTCTTAACTACTTCAAATTATTGACACAATCATATGCTTCTTGTTACTCTTTTATTCCTTCCTTATATTGTATTCTCCCCCTTAGATATCGTGTACTCTCCCACATAGATATTGCACTCAATTTTGATGGTCCTTTGTTATCTTTCTTGACTACTTCAAATTATCAAATTATTGACACAACCATATAGATATTGCACTCAATTTTGATGGTCCTTTGTTATCTTTATTTACTTCAAATTATTGACACTTGATCATATAGATATCATATAGATATTGCACTCAATTTTGATGGTCATTTGTTATCTTTCTTGACTACTTCAAATTATTGACACTTGATCATATAGATATTGCACTCAATTTTGATGGCCCTTTGTTATCTTTCTCGACTACTTCAAATTATTGACACAATCATATGCTTTTTGTTACTCTTTCTATTCCTTCCTTATATCTATTCTCCCCTTTAGATATTGTGTACTCTCCCACATAGATATTGCACTCAATTTCATAGGCTCTTCTTTTGAAGTCAAATATATTGTATTCTCCCCCTTAGATATTGTGTACTCTCCCACATAGATATTGCACTCAATTTCATAGGCTCTTCTTTTGAAGTCAAATAAGTGACAATAATTTACAAGAACTATCCCTAATTTTTTTCTCACATATTCAAATGGTTCTCTAACAAGATAATTTACAAGAACTATTCCTAATTTGTTTCTCACATATTCAAATGATTCTCTAACAAGAGGCTTTGTGGGTATGTATTCCATCTTCACTATTTTATCAAAGACTTGTTGTGTGAGGAAGTGGTACTTTATGATGATATGTAAATAGTGATTGAAGGAAGTAGAATATTTTATTTTTTAAATTATTATTACACTTCTATTGAAACACTTAATAGATATACAGATTTACCTTAAAATCTTGTAGAGCCCATTTCATCCAAAACACTCAAAAAGAAATTTACCTTACCTTAATATCTTGTAGAGTCCATTTCATCCAAAACACTCAAAAAGAAATTACCTTAATATCTTGTAGAGCCCATTTCATCCAAAACACTCAAAAAGAAGTAACTGTACTATGTACATTCCACTTCTACTCACTCAAAAAGAAATTTACCTTAATATCTTATAGAGCCCATTTCATCCAAAACACTCAAAAATAAGTAACTACTATATATTCCAATTCTACTCTAGATAGAGAAAGTAACGAATCTTTCTTGCTTAATCATTAAACCAAAGACTCTTCTAAGTAGAATTATACATTGTCCACTTGTACTTTTCACAAGCCTAGTTGAATCTCTATATGTTGTCAATGTAAATTTCTCACAAGTAAATTTGTCAATGTAAATTTCTCAACTTCTACAAGTTTTATAAGCAGAGTCTGTAAAGGGCCAGGTAGCCTCTGGATCTCATCTTTTAAGAAATGTGACATATCTAGTAAATTCCCCTACATTCAATCTCTGGAATAGATCTAAATAGAAGTTCTTCATTTTAATATCCATAAAACACAACCACTTTAAGGTAAATGTGTACATGTGTCATTTCTCCCACAAACTAAAGGCTTCCTCCCATTAATTTTATATGTCAATTCTAGACCAGAAACTTTTTAAGTCAAACTTTAAGATAAACCGTGCACATGTCATTTACCTCATGATCTTGTGTCATTTCTCCCATGTCATATATATATATATATATGTTCAGGGATAAGAAAATCATTAAATATGGTTGAAAAATGGAAATTATGCATAGAAGTTTCTTGCTGTCCCAATCCAGGGAAAGTAGTGATTACATATGTGCTTTCCAATATTGCGACTAGCAAAGTCATCCAAAGGAAAATGAATATACTAGAAAGAACAAAAAACAACGAGGCATATTATATTGGATTGATAGAAGGCTTGGGAACAACGATGGAGTATGGATCAAATGGAATTGTAGTTTTCACCAATTCTGAACTTGTGTGCAACCAAATGAATGGCGTGTGCCAAGTTAAGAAGGAAAGTCTAAAAGAACTGCATGGAATAGCAAACAATATTGTTAGCCAATTTCAATTTTTTAGTATAAGGCATTGTACAAATGTAAATAAGATGTCTGCTGAACTATTGCGTGGGGCAATGCCAATTCATGATTCATCTATCAAAGATGAATTAGAATTATACATAGCAATGCCAATGCAAGATTCATCTCTCAAATATGAATTGGTTTTGAGATGTTTTTCTTCAAAAATTCAGGATTCATCTCTCAAAGGTGAATTAGTGTTGAGACGCTCTCCTTCAAAATTTATTGATGGAAATTGTAACATATCTTGGATATGTGTGTGTTGTGTACTTATAAATGCTTCTTTTTTAATGACCATGTGTTTTTTTCAATTATATATCAAGTGTGCTCCCACCACACCATGTAAAGCGCAACTTGGTGAACTTTACATTTGTAACAAGTGGTGAACTTCACATTTTTATAAAATTAAAATGCGGGGACTTCAACAAATTTTTGTTTAAATGCAGTTTCACTTCTTTTTTAATGACCATGTGTTTTTTTCAATTTTATACCAAGTGTGCTCCCACCATGTAAAGCGCAATTTGGTGAACTTATCATTTTTATAATTTCTTTTTTGCTTAAATTGAGTTTCACATATCAATTATTGCTTTGAAAGTTGTGTTCTACATAATTTGTGTACACTAAATTACAAATTGATTTTCTGAAATTGATTTTGTGTAAATTTCCACCAATAGATATATATATCATGGAGGATGAATGACGAAGATCAACAGAATCCCATATGGGGGATCAAGGATAGGGGGATGTTCACAGTATTTAAATACAATCTTAAATCTTCATACATGTGTGTACATATGGAATTGATTTTTTATTAACTTTGTGAGTTAAATTAGTTGTTAATAAGTTTCATTTTTTATTTTTTAGGAGCTAACAAGAGAATGGTCTCTACTCCATCCATGGAGCGTGCACATGGTTCACCCAGTCATGGTATGGTTCATGCAATTTAATAAATGAATATGTATATGTATTTATATGTACACATGAATGTATTTTTCAATTGATTATAAATTAGTATTTGTTTATGAAGCTTATCTCTCGTCTCGAGAGGTTGGTGGTGGTTCCAAACCCCTTAGAGGGCCATCAATGAGTGGTAGTAGGCTGCGTGAAGGTGGTGATATTTATTCCCTCGGAGGCCAGTCAACGGCTAGTGGTGCTGGTCCTCAGCAGGGTTGTTCTAGGTCTGGTTCTCAGCAGGGTCGTTATGGGTCTCAACAGTTTTAGGGTGGAGAAGATGCTAACCAACCATGTCAAGGTTGCCATCAATTTCAATATTTTTTTCATTGAATTTGTACAAATTTTTTTACATGTGTTTTTTTCTAATATATGAAATTTTATATATATTGATGCAGAGGCTGAAAATGTTCCAAATATTGGTCAAAATAGACGCAGGGCATAACACTACATTCAAGAATAAAGTTGTCTACCCACCACAACTTATCCGGTCAACATTTCTGATATACCATGAGAAACAAACATGGCGCAATGCACCTTACAAAGGTGTGAAAAACTTCATGCAGAATTGCAGAGAGATCTTGTGGCTTTGACTCTACCTGCTGAGAGTCGACAAAGCCTCGAAATAGTTACACATTCATTGGGCGATATTGTAAATGTGTACAAAAATCTTGGGCCAACGACTGATACATTTGTAGAAGTGTTGAGAAAGAGAAAGGAAACAGTAATGGATCCCGATAAATGGGAGGATGTAAAACAAAATGTTACAAGAGATATGGCGAAGCCAATGTTTAATTTCAAGGAAGGGTCGAAAAGTAAAATGCTAAAGGTGCAATATTTCAAGCACCTAAATATAGCTCGCTATTTTTATGATAGGCACCTTGCGGCCTATGGAAGGCTCCCATGGAACAACGAGGTTCCTGTTTATTTTGCACAATTGTTTTACGCAGAATTTTTTTGGGTATGAAACCCAACTATAATGACCTTCCATCAGAATTTTTTGGTCCGGGGAAAGGTCGACTGTATGACCATAAGGGCGCTAAGAGAGATGTGGAGTTGCCTCGCCCTGAGCCACCATTGGTGAGTCGACTTTTTCAGGTCGAAACTCTGCGGTCAGAGATGGATGCGACTTCTCAAATAAGTCGAGAAGCAAGGGATGTCATGATCGACAATATTTACAGTGGATTGAGTGGAGTCGATGTTTGTCTAAATCGACAAAGAGCACGTGAAAATGCACGTGCCAATTTTGTGTATTGTACAGATGAAGAGATTGACAACATGAATGTTGAAGATCTCCGAATATATGAAAAAATTGTCGCAATGGTTTTCAAGACCTAATTCTTCATGAGGAAGAGGGCACGAGAACGGTATGTGTTAATGACCTTAGGGTTCAATTATTTTAACATGTATACATGTGTACAATTTGTAATAAATACATGTGTATGTACATGTATACATTTATTTGTATGTACATTAATCTAACAAAAATGTATCATTATATGTTAAAATACCATTTTCAGTTGTCACGCATGATGAGTGACGAAAATGTTAATATCACTTTCGGGACCTCTGGTTCAAACAATGCAGATGGGTCTCACCATCAAGATATGTTGGCAAATGTTAGTGTTTTTTAAGTGATATTTTTAAAATAAATAATTGTGCACACATGTACATGTATGTATATATAATGATAAAATGTTTTAACCGATTCTGATTATGTCCGATGTTTTTGGGATGGCAGTACCTTCTTCTTCCTTGGGAGATGTACTTTCTACTTCCTTAGGAGATGAGCCACAAGTATGGACAATTTTTCACTTTTAAAATTTATGTTTAAGTTATATATATATATATATAATCCACCTCAAAAAGTTCCATTAAAAATTGAGATATATATATATATATCTATATATCTTGAGTTATTTTAAATTTTTTGAATTTATGTTCCTATATAAGATTTCTTTAATCCATGGACTCTAGCGACGAAGATAGGAACATCCACACCATTTGAACCATTTGAACAAGTTGTCTTTAACTTTTTTTTTAATATTATTGAAAATAAGTTTATATATGTACACGTGCATTTTCATTTAAATTTTTTAATATATATATATATAACTGTACATGTATATTGTACAATTTACCGTTGCAGATGTTCCCATGAGGGGGGAACTTGTAGCAGGTGAACAAATGGAGAGGGAACCTCATGAGGTATTGCATGATTTTTTTTTTTTTTTTTTTTACATGAAGTTCTATATATATTCTCATTTATTTTTAAAACATCAAATTTTAATGTTCAAGTACATGTACATTGTGTACAGGTTTCCCATGCTTCGCATGATAGTGCATGGATGAAGACGCTACATCCATCTCTATTTGATGGACCTGATTTGTAGATTTGATTTCAAGATTTAGACAGTCTTAAATTTACTTTTTTATATATTATCTAGATGCACTGTCATATATATATATATATATATATATATATATATATATAAAAAAAACTTGATACAGTTTGATACTTGTGAGATCTACAATTTTTGGACATATTTTATTAAAGTGTTAATATAATTTGTTTTGTTCTAAAAAGTTAAGTTTTGGATGGTTTTAGTACTTTTGGCATGTGAATGTGAAGTAATGTTGTTATATAATTTGTTTGGTTTTTAAAACTTTTAAGTTTTGGATAATTGAACTACTAGTAATGTTGTCATCTATAAATTAATGTTTTGCTTCTATAAATTAATGTTTTGCTTCTGAACTACATTTGGCATGTTATGTAATGATGTGTTATAATTTGTTTTGTTTTTAAAATTTAAGTTTTGTTTTGCTTCTAAACTACATTTGGCATGTTATGTAATGATGTGTTATAATTTGTTTTGTTTTTAAAATTTAAGTTTTGGATGCTTGAAGTACATTTTGCATGTGAAGTAATGTTGTGACCTATAATTTTTTATTATTTATTAAAAGTTAAGTTTTGGATGGTTTTAGTAATTTTGGCATGTGAATGTGAATTAATGTTGTTATAAAATTTGTTTGGTTTTTAAAACTTTTAAGTTTTGGATAGTTGAACTACTAGTAATGTTGTCATCTATAAATTAATGCTTTGCTTTTGAACTACATTTGGCATGTTATGTAATGATGTGTTATAATTTGTTTTGTTTTTAAAACTTAAGTTTTGGATGCTTGAAGTACATTTGGCATGTGAAGTAATGTTGTGATCTATAATTTTTTGTTAAATTAAAAGTTAAGTTCTGAATGGTTTCAATCTACATTTGGCATGTGATATAATGTTAAATGTTTTTATTGGATAGTTGAACTATAATTGGCATGGCATGTGAAGTAATGTTATGTATGATATAATTAATAAGTTTTTAAAACTCAAGTTTTGGATGGTTTCAATCTACATTTGGCATGTGATATTTAATATTAAATGTTTAAAGTTTTAATGTTGCACAATATATAATCAAAAAGTTTTTAAAACTTTCAAGTTTTGGATGGTTTCAATATACATTTGGCACATGTGATATAATGTTAAATGTTTCTATTGGATATTTGAACTATAACTGTCATGGCATGTGAAGTAATGTTGCACGATATATTTAATTAAAAAGTTTTTAAAACTTAAGTTTTGGATGGTTTCAATATACATTTGGCACATGTGATATAATATTAAATGTTTTTATTGGATAGTTGAACTACAATTGGATGGCATGTCAAGTAATGTTCTGATATAATCAAAAAAAAATTTAAACCCAAGTTTTGGATGGTTGAAGAACATTAATCATGTGAAGTAATGTTGTGATATAATTGAAAAGTTTTAAAACTAAGTTTTGTATACCATTTTAGTCTACATTTAATGTAAATCCCTTTAATTTTGATTTCATGTTAAATGTTTTAAATTTAAATCCATTTAATTTTTATTTAATGTTAAATGTTTTAAATGTTTTGATATAATGTTAAATGTTTTGATCTAATTTTTTGATGGTTTCAATCTACATTTGGCCTATGGAAGACTCCCATGCGTAGACATCGAATGCGTTGTAGAAGGGGAGGTGGGCGTAGGGGTGGAGGGGGCAGGAGTGCTGGCTCTCGCCCGCCTCTTTCAATCCATGACACAGGCGAGCACCCTCCTCCGGCAAGCAGTGTCGCACACTTTCACTTCACTAGTGCTATGGTCAGACCTCGAATTATGGCGACCATTTCTATGTTTTTTCAGGAGGAGCCCCAAGATGAAGGTGCCTCTAGTTCTAGGAAGCGGCGGAGAAAGTCCACCATCCCAACCCATCAGCCCGAAGACACCAGCAGCGGTAGCTCGGCCCGTGTGGAGAAAAAGCTCAAAGACGACTTTGGCTCCTCTTCCGCTTCGGAGAGCTCCTCCCAGTACTCCAAGGGAGTAGTTGATGATCCGAAGGACTACAGTTGTCCAATTGTGGAGGAGAATCCTCCTACACATATCGATAGCTAGCCTGATGTCAAGTCCTCTTTAGCTCTTTTGAATTTTTGTCATGTTTTGCAATCACTGTGCTTCTGAACACTCTATGTCTGCTGGTTTCCTGATATTGGACAGCATCTTCTGGGTTGGTTTCCTGGTTATGAGCAGCCCATTTTCTGTTTTTTTGATTCAGACCCCCTCTTATTGTTTTGATTTAATCAAAAAGAGTAAATAAGTATTTATATGTATTTATCCCTTTAATTTTGATTAATGTTAAATGTTAAATTTTTTGATATAATGTTAAATGTTTTGATCTAAGTTTTTGATGGTTTCAATATACATTTTGCCTATGGAACACTCCCATGTGAAGTATTGTTTTGATTTAATCAAAAAGAGTAAAGAAGTAGTTATATGTAAATCTCTTTAATTTTGATTTAATGTTAAATGTTAAATGTTTTGATCTAAGTTTTGGATGGTTTCAATCTATATTTGGCCTAGATGGAAGACTCCCATGTGAAGTATTGTTTTGATTTAATCAAAAAAAATTTAAAATTCAAGTTTTGGATGGTTGAAGTACATTTGACATCTTAAGATTGCTTTTGATCTCTACATACTCTTGTTTGAGTGAAAAAATTTCCAATAGGAAGAACATAGCTTTTCAATGCAACTAACCATATCAGTTGAGCTCTAATTGAAAAAAAGGTAAAGTAGATATATGTATTTATCGCTTTAATTTTGATTGGAAATATAAGAAGTACATATATGTTTGTTGAATTCGGGTCAATGTCATTAATGCACTCAAATAGGTATCCTTATTGATTTATAAATTGGTAAATTGATGACATTCAGTTAATTGCATTCTAGAACATAGAACATATCCGACCATTGGACAGAGAAATTTTGTAGTAGATTTTCAATTAGGAATATAGATGTGGGTCAAATCCCACCAAAAGTCGGAGAAGTGCTCCAAGTCTCTTGTCTGAAACGAATCTTCATACAAAACGATATTGTGGATGATTTATTTACATTATGGATAATTTTTATCAGAAAAGCCCACAAGAAAATTTGGGCACATTCAGTTCGTGTATATATCCAGTACGTGCAACATTTTTCATCAATGCACATAGAAAAACTACTTTCAGTTAATTGCATTCTAGAACATATATATTGAGTACATGAATCATTTTTCATCAATGCACATAGTAAACTACTTGAAAAATTAATTGCATTCTAGAACATGTATATATATATCCAATAGATGTAACATACTTCATCAATGCACATTTATAGAAAAGCTACTTTCAGTTGGTACTAGAGCACGTGCATGTACCAAAACAATTTTTACATGTGCAAAAACTTGCACAAATAACATAAGCAACTCAATTTTTAGTTGAGTACTGGAAGTTCTAAAACATATTTAATCCAAAGAGAATAAATTGTTGGCAGTTCAATCAAAAAAATTCCAATGGAATTCCATCTTCAATAATCTTTTCATGATCGGATTTTGACATTTTTCATTTCTTATTTTTCATTTTTTTCTTTGATTGAACCTCTATCAACTTTATGCGTGTTTCACACACCAAGTGACTATATTGACAACTTATGAAATCAAGTTCATAGTCTTCAAAGTAAACAAAATCTCCACTTTTATTAGTTTGTCTGGAAAAATAACCTTTCAGTATAATAGATCCTCTTTGATATTGAAATCTGTGATCATTATAGTTTTCTAATAATTTCATTTTTCATTGAGTGCAATGCATCAAATAATACTTCACATTTTCATCGTTGTCAATAGGTGTAATTATGGTAAAAACATCTCCTGCACAATAAAACAAACTTAACAAAATTATATACATATTTAAATTTATTTCTAGATCTTTAAATCATTAGAAAGCAATTCAAATGTTACCTTCTCTAACAAGATCAGAAACTCGATCATCATCGGATGATATTGTAGTTTCCTCTGATTGCATTTATTCGAACATTGCAACAAACATTTTTCCCTTTGTATTTAGCTCTGTATGTTTCCAATCGTTTACATACATATTATTTTCACAAACGTCATTGGATTTTGTGGATTCTATGTAAACATGACAAAAACAAGAATATTTTCTTTTATCCAATGCAAACACATTTCTGGACGACTTTGTTTTAATTGAATGCAATTTTCGAGTCCCTTTTATTGTTTCAACGTCATTTCCAATCGATCTATCTACGTCTTCGATCCCAATATGCCATAAAAACCTTTATATGGAAAATTAAAATAAGAATGTAAATATGATATCAAAATACAATCAAAGATAATCATTGCATGATAAAATTAGATTTCCAATAAAAATTAAATTGAATGTACCTTCGCACTTCCCTTGATGGGTTAGTCTCATGGCTTAGAGCAGCAATGCACCATTGAACAACTTCTTTCATGTCTACAAATCAGCTTGCAGAGGGGTTCATTTGATATCTTCGAAGTGCTCGTTTTATGCACGCCCCTGCACTGTCATGTTCTCCTTTTCCATGTCCAGTCTCAAAGAAATTCCAACAATGTTTAATGCATGTTTTCTTATGAAGACAGCACAACCAAAAAAATTATCGTGGATATTTGAATTGACTTGCACATCCATCTGACCATATCCAATGTTCATTGAATGTTATTCCATGATTTTTCAAGGAATCATAATTTTTTCCAAAACAATGTTGTACAAAATATGTATCATGTGTATGATCGTCATTGATATAAAAGTGATATTCTTTAATGATATGTCGATTTTCACTCCTGCTTTCTATATGATCGACGTTTTGTTCAGCATGTCTATATAGAATATGAACGAGCATGGAGACTTGGTTAGAATGATAGTATTCACTCTGAATTTCTTTTTGTGGAACAAATGTGTAGTTTTCTGCAAAATCAATCACTAACAAAATGGTCCCTGGTGGAAAAAATTCACGAGATTTTTTGAATTGCAAGCCTTGCCATCGAGCGCTATGGGAATGCTTGGTGTATTTGTAAATTTCTGCCTCAAACTTTCTCAAAAAGTCTATCACAAAAATTTCGTCTTCTTGTAATTCAATTCTTTTAACACTATTTGCACCTTCAATCGATGTATGGATATATTCATATCTCTTCCATTTCACTTTCATGTTGGACAATGATTGATCATTTATATCAGTACGATATTTGTTTTGAAATTTAGTCAAATTTCCACAATCATTGCATTTTTTACCACCAACACATTTCTTTTTGTAAAATAGTTCATCGCTTTCTCTTTCACATAGAATTTGAGATATGAAATCACGGATAGTGGAAGGAAGAGGTGAATCCTTCCATAATGTTCTACCGAAATCAAGGAATGTGTCATAATATAACTCAAATTCCACATGATAACGGTAACAACAAGTGTCGCGTACGGTGATAGGTTTTACATACCATGGTTTTTGTTGAACAAAAGCACTGATTGAAACATGAATTTCACGATTCTCTTCTTTGAACTTGTTGAATAAATCTATCTGAGTGGTTTCCAAGAAATATTTTTCATGTTCTTCGTACTGATTTCGTGCTATTCTTCTTCGCATCACATGCTTTGTAGTTGGTGAAATACGTGAATTGTTCTTCTAATATTCATATATTATTTTTTTAACGTTTTCTCCAAGTCCATATTTGTATGGTTTCCTACAAATAGCTCTCCAACAAGCGAGTTCATCATTTACATTTATTTGTAGCCGAAATTTCCGATGTTTGTGCAAATTTTTTCGCGATGTTCCTAATGCTCGTGCCATAGATGTTACCAAACGATTATCTTTAGTACTTGATGAAACCATTGCCATATGTATTCCTCTACGTACAATTGAAACAATTTTCTGTCTAGAGCTCCTAATTGAATTTATAGCACGACTTATATTTTGTATCACATTTTCTTTCATTTTTTTATCTTTGGTTGATTTTTGAATACCTAGTAGTGTCGTAGCTTCTTTTAATTTCCTTGATGATAGGAGACCTTTCAACATTTGAGCTTGAAATATCCCCTGCTCCTTTATGAAATACATTTCAAAAATGCGGTTAACACGATATCGTATATAATGATCAAGTTTTTTATCTCCATATGTGTGAGTGTCAACATTTTCTAACATCTCATCATCGACACTGATTTCATCTGTACATATTCGAATAAATAGTACATAATAAGTTTACATATTCAATAAATAACTAAATTAATAAATATATGTATAATTTCAATAATACATGCATGTGTTCAATATATATATATATATATATATATACCTTGTGATTCAATTTCTTCACTTGAATTTCTTTCAATATTTTCACCATCTTCAATCATTGGTTCAATATATCTTTCACTTTCTCTTTCAAAATTTTGTATTTCATCATCAATGTTTTGAGGAATATTTCTCTCTGTTTACATTGCAAAATATTTTTCTTGAATTAGTTCATCAAATAAAAATTAAGCTTCACATTTTACACTAGGAAATTTTTAAATATATCAATAGATCATAATATTTACATTTACATACCTGTTTCAATTTCTAGTTGAGGTTGATTTTCCCCTTCAATATTTGAGGGTGCTTCTATCTTTATTTTGCGAGATTGTCTCATCTCTTCTCTACGTTCTTTAGGGTCTCTTTTTCAATCATATTTTCTCGCACAATTTCTTCGATTTCCCATGATAATAGAGTATGAAGTTCAAAAAATTCCTTCAAAAATTTAGACAATAACTCAATTAAAAAAAGCATCACAAAAGATTTAATTTAAAAAAAAACTCATTTTAAAATTTTCGCAAAAAATACATATTCCAATCCAAAACACTTACTTTAAAAAATCCAAGAAAAAATGTCTTATAAAAATGAAACAAAGCTCAAAATATTTACTTCAACTCAAAACACGTACTCTAAAAATTTGAAATTAAGCCCAAATATATACTTTCAAAAAAAATGAAGAACAAAAAACATCCAAAAAATGTATCACATACCTCCAGGAAATGTCCTTTGAATGTACATCCAAGAAAATTTCTTAAACCCAAAATAATTCTTTGCAAAATCAGACCGCCTCCAACAAATGTCTTTCAAGAAAAGTCTTTAAACCCAAAACAATTCTTTGCAAAATCAAACCGCCTCCAACAAATGTCTTCCAAGAAAAGTCTTTAAACCCAAAACAATTCTTTGCAAAATCAGACCGCCTCCAACAAATGTCCTTAAACCCAAATCTCCAAGAAAAGTCTTTAAACCCAAACCAAGACCTTTGTAAAATTAGACCAAATGTGCGAAATGTGCGAAAATTATGAAAGATTTCGCGGCAATTTATATTGTCGTGAAATGTTTTTTTGGAGTGGCTCCACGAAATTTTCCGGATGATGGAAAAGTAGGCAGAAGTTCGGCCGAACTTTCAAAAAAAGTTCGGCCGAAATTTTAAAAAAATTCGGCCAAACTATTAAGGTGTGAGACTTAACGGCCTGTTTGCACAAAAACTAGTTCAATCGAACTTTGTAGAAAAGTTCAGCCGAACTAACGTGTCACCAATTACGCAGATCCAAACTCTGAATATGTTTCTGCAACTTTGGATTGATTAAACTCCATGAAACATTATGAATTAACTGTCGGAACCAAGACAAGCATTTTCAGAATTGAATCTACTTTCAGGAAATATAACTTTTATGGAATTTCATAAATATCTACTAATTTTAATTAATTTTGTAATAAAATGGGTGCAAACAATTTCTGAGGGTCATTGTGATTCAGTGAAATCAAAATTCTGTATCTCCCAAAATACATTTTAAAAAAAAAATTATGGGGAATTACATGGTCCGTCATCTCTAATGGGTAGCTTTTAGATTTTTAGTTTATAAATTATATGTTAAGAAATTTCTTGCGTCGTGAAACATACTCAAAATATGCATTTTTTTCGTATTGGACCAGTTCAAAAAATTCTAGTAATTATGATATGCATCAATTGGCTTTGTAAATATGACGAAACCGAAGTAGACTCTGTCTAGATTGTTGTAACACATTTTGTTTTCTCAAAAACGCAAATTTTCAAAGAATACAACATTGCGTATTAACATGACTTCTTATGAATCCTTTGATTGTTAAAAAACACACACTCAAAGAAACACTAAGTTGACATATCAAATGTGCATAAAAAAATTCCAAAAAATAAGTAATATAAAGCTAAAAAAATTTCTGACAACTTTTATTTTTATCGCAAAATGAAATTCTAAACAGAAAAATTGTTATAGTTTGCAGAAAGTTGAAGAATCGAAAAAAAATGAAAGTTTTTTCTCAAAAAAGGGTAAAAAGTGTAACCCAACTTCACATTTTCACCCATTTATCAGATGTTGTGACTTGGAAAACAAGAAGCTATCTAAAGGCTACCTGGCCTTTCGCAGACTCTATCTCAAAACTTGAAATTCTTACAAAATGGGCTTGACAAACACAAACCCTATGAATCTAGCCACTTTAGGTTCTCACCAGAGCTCTCACTCTGATGCGTAGGCTTCTCAAATTCAGAATCTAAATAGATAGAAGCAAGAACTTCTTTCTCTGACTCAAAATCAAGACTCCAACTCCGAATGTCCAGAATGAGCCTAACTCTCTCCTTATATAGGAGATTGAGGGGACAAGCATCCAACAATCGGACAAAAAAATTGAGTACTATCTTCCATCAGTCATTGAGATGTGGGATCAAATCCCACCAGAAGTCAGACAAGTGCTTCAAGTCTCATGACTGAAAGGAATCTTCGTACATAATTACACAGTGGATGATTTGAACAAATCCCATGGAAAAATTTATACTGTAGAAAAACTTTAAACAGTAAAAGATTGGAATCTTCTGAAATATTTACATTGTGGATACTTTTAAAAATAAAAGCCGACGAGAAAATTGTTCACCTATAGTCCGGTGACTAGGCATCATTATTACACAGTGGATAATTCACGGATAAGCCCACTAGAACCATAATTATTCTCCCAAAGGTGTGGTCCTTGGAAATCTTATTTTAGAATATCTGAATGAGTCCCAATAGAGTCATCTCTTTTTTTTTCAAAGATCTCTATATTTTGATTGCTAACAGATTCTTCATCTTCAAATGCTTTACCTTTTTCTAATTCATAGACTTTCATTTTTAAGGATGAGATCTCTTTTTTGAGATTATGAATATATTGGTTTATTTCTCCTAATGTTAAAGATATGACTTTAGATTTTTGTTGACTTATCTGGAAGGCTCTTGTATTTTTGTCAAATGAGGCATCAATAAATAATGCCTTAGATTCTGTTTTTGAAATAGTTCTGCTACTACTTTCTTGATTTTTATGGATAGTATTTAGAAAAGTTTCAAGTAAATTTTCTTTCATTTCTCCTTCTGCTAGTTCTCTGATATTGGCAAGTAATTTTTCTTCTTCATCATTTATAGTTTGTGCCATGAGAATTTTTTTCTTTTTGTTTCTTTTCAGAAGCAAAGTCTTCTTCATCAAAGGAGATTTCTGATTCAATATCTAAATCACAGTGGAAATCATTTGAATCAATGAAATTGCATTCATTCATATGCATATTCAATTCTTCTTCAGAATATTCTGAGGAAGAACTTTCTGAGGATTATGAGGTAGAGCAGAGTTGTTGTTGTATTTGTTCCCTATGTGGGAAGCTTGCGCAGCTTTCTGACTATTGGTTCTTGGAACGACACTTGAAACATGTGATTGACACCATGGGGTGTGTATACAAATCCAAATTTAACATATTTATGGTCCACTGAGTATCAATCTTATATTTCTCACATCCTTCCATTATTGAAAATAATTTGTACATCTTAGGTTTGGAAGGCTTCTTACAATCATCTGGAACAAATTTCTTAAATATTGATTGAGGAATTAGATCATCCATTTTTTCTAAATATCCTAGACCATATCTAGGCATACCAGGAGGACGCATTTTACTAAACATTTCTTTAAGGCGAGGGTCAACATTTTCCAAGGAAGGAAGTTCATGGATCATCATTACATGGTCAGAATCATGTGGAAATGGAATATCGAAACATTTTGGATTTGGACAGGGATTTACAGAATTTGTGGGAGGAGATTCTCCTGTCCTGGGATGATGATTTTGATGTATGACAGAATCTGCAAGACTAATAAGATTGAATTTCTTATTACAGCTTGGACATATGACTTGTAAAGAGGAAAAATTCACTATATGGGCATATTCAAATAAATCAATGTGTTGGAAATTTACAGATGATGTAAGAGAACTATCAGTATCAACATATTGCAGATCTATATACATAGGTGAAGATTTGTAGGCTATGCCTATTCTTCTCCAATCTATGGTAGATCTTCTAGGAAAGGACACTACATGAGATGAAGGTCCTTCCTTGATATCAGCATAAGTAATTCTTTGCATTTCTGAGGGTTTTTTATTATCAACTACCCAGTTTTCTGGGAAGCTTATGTCTTCCCACTTGATAATCTGATGTTCTAACTTTTGCTTTTATGCATCAATTAGAACAACTACACTGGATTTTGATTCTTGGTTGGAAGCATGGAGGACGACAAGATAGAGAGTATTGGTGTGTCGTAAACAACCACGATTTTGGATATCAATATTATTTATTTTCTCCTTCATATCAAATCCAGTTGTTTGGATCTGAAGTTGTAGAATATCTTTTATATTCTCATCAAATGTGTAGACAAAAAATTTTGGGTAGAAATAAAAATAAACTGGTCCATTAGATAATGGAGCAAACATCCCTCCTATTAAGGAATCTGAATACTTATTATGAGTCATATATCTGACTGTAGCAAGCACAAAATTATTTAGACCTCTATGATTTAGGGCATTAATCCCTACTCTTATGCATCCTAGATGTAGATATTTAGTCTTCGGATGCTTAGATTCACTTTTAATTTTCTTAGTATCAAGCAGAGAAATAGTTTGTACAGAATAAGAATTTTCTTGAATTTGTATTATGCTTTCCTTAATATATATTCTAGTTAATGCTTTAAGATGGAACATTGACACATCATAATATACTTCTGATGAGTCTATACTTGGAAAACACCATTTGGGTGCAGGTTGACTCTCTAAATATTCAAGTTCTGCAGAGTTTATAATCTTTTTACAGGATGATGCAAACATATCTCTTAATGGATTTTCTTCAACTTGTTCTTTGGCTTCAAGCTCTCTGTAAGAAACTGATCTTGTAGAATTTTCCATTTCTATTGAGTTATAGATTTGAGTACTAATCGAAATGAACCAGACGTTACTGGCTTTGTAAATCATCATCCCAGGATAGGAGAATCTCCTCCCACAACTTCTATAAATCCTTGTCCAAATCCAAAGTGTTTTGATATTCCATTTCCACATGATTCTGACCATGTAACGATGATCCATGAACTTCCTTCCTTGGAAAATAAGGACCCTCGCCTTAAAGAAATGTTGGGTGAAATTCGTCCTCCTGGTATGCCTAGATATGGTCTAGAATATTTAAAACAAATGGATGATCAAATTGTTGGGAAAAATACTGAGCGGGGGGGGGGGGTGAATTAGTATTTAGGACTTACTCAACAATTTTTCTTTTTCTTACTTCAAAATCCATACGCTACTTTTATGAAGCCAACTAGCGTATACACGCGGATATCCTTCATAAAACTCACGTATACACAGAGATCTAATTATGCAATTAATTCTTCACTTATATCATTCCATCATTCATCCATTAGATGTTCAATAAACAGTAAACATGTACAGTAAGAACAGAGTGAGTCATCACACATAAGCAACACACATGAACACCAGGATTTTAGGTGGAAACCCAAGTCGGGAGAAAAACACCGCTGCCGTTGTCTCAGCCTTCAAAATTTTATTATTAAGAAAAATTCTTACAACATGTACTGGAGCAGACTCATACCAGCACGCAGGCACCCACCTGCAGAAGGCTACAACCTTCTCTCATTTACCAGCCTCTTCTGGAAGGGAGCTACAACCCCCTGCACTCGTTTACCAGCCTCTCCTGGAAGGGAGCTACTACCCCTGATAACTTCTACTGCCAGAAAGCTTCCACTTTCATACTGAAGGCTTCAACCCTCAGATCCACTGCAGACCATGTTTCATCAATTTTCAAACTGGATCAAACAGCTCCAACACAACCCTTTACTTGTCAATAAACAATCTTTTCCCAAAGCATCAAACATAACAGTGAAACCACTGTAACCAGTATATCAGATATAACCCAGACTTCAGAATAGATATGCAGAAACACATTCAACCTTCAGTAGCCATCAGATCAGATATCATACGCGCTTTTATTTAATCAGACCCGCGTATATACGCGCCTTTCAGAAGACTAACTCACGTATACTTCAGTACATTTTCCAAAGAAAACCCTAACTGTGCATACGCACTTTTCTTTCCACATACCCGCGTATACACACGCTTTCCATGAAACGAACCTGCGTATAGATCTATAAAAGAGAAACTTTGCAGTACAGATCAGATCTATAAACTTACCTAGATTTCTTCAATTTCGTCAACAGGATTGCGCCAGGCCTTCTTCACTTCTTTTCAGATCATCCTTGACATTCACCATTTCTAGATCTAGAGATCTTGAGCCTTCATCATATTCATAGGAGCATCATAGATTCAAATCTATCAATTAGGAACAGAGTTCACCCATACAAATATACTTCAGAGTGAAGTATTCATCAAAGCCCAGACTCATACACACGCATCTTCCTTGCACAATGAATTTCTTCTCCTTATATAGGTTTACCCTTTTTCAATACCATGAGCCAAAACCACATTACTTCCAATGGTATTCCTGGACGGGGTCACATAGACATATCATTACTCAATACAATGGGTCAATACCATGGTGGTTACCCCTGGTTTTGCACTTTATGAGCGCTTTTTCCCATACGCGACTTGGCACGTTATTTCCCGCGTGCATACGCGACTTCTCTTAGAAAAATCCGCGTATGCCTTAAGACATACTCTTTTCATCATAGATCTAGCACATACTGAATTCCTTTCTTCATTACCTTCTGTACTCACTGTAGATACACCAGATTTACATCATTTAACAAGTTCATCATGACATATTCTATTAGGCACAACTTCATCAAGTGGGTTGCCATCAAGGACAATACTCTGCATCATATTGCCAACAATCTCCCCCTTTGGACTTGATGGCAACCACGATGGTGTTTGATCACCACATCAGATAGGTACATTAAGCATAAAGATATTCTCCCCCTATTCAAACACCATGTCACATGTCACTCTCCCCCTTTGTCATCAAGGGAAAAGGGCGGACCAAAACTAACACAGGGTTTTTCTCCTTTTGTAGAAAGAAGTGCTTTGTAGATCTGAAGTGCACTGAAGTTACCATGCGCCCCCTGAGTTCAAGCTGAATCTTCAAACATATTTTATAATGAAGTACACGACTCTATGACCTTCCTATCACCAAGGACTCATACTTACATCACAGATCCAACCAAGTGGATTTACATATGAGACTCAAGTACCCAACCAAGTGGGTTTACATATTTTGACTCAACTACCCAACCAAGTGGGTTTACAGATTTGAACAAGTCCTTACATGACTGAATATTACAAATTTACATCATGGGTTTCAACATGCCCTTTTTTCAACCAATTACAAAAATGACCTTTTGTAACAAAAACCAACAAGATCTCAAGAAAGAGATTATATTTCAGAATCATCATACTGCCAACAATGCATTATTCTCAGCAAGGATAATGCTCCCCCTGAAATAGTGCATCCAAGTCTCCTTTCTATATGACCAAGGGTCCTCCTTAGCTTGTGCAACCTGAACACTTTCAATCAGCAAGTCATCAAGGCATCTTTACCCAATAATAGAAAATGAAACAGATATATGAGAACTGGAACACCACCAGAGACATCAAACAGCATCAGAGATACCAAACAGCACTGAGAAATGCTGACCCCAATCAAAAATTGTCAGCAACCAACCATACGTGGATTTATGTGTATTAACTCGCGTATATACGCGAATGTGTTTCAGGAAACCCGCGTATCCAATTTAATCTTCTAAATTTATGCAGATTTGTTCTTTTGACTGGCAGAGAATACTCCCAGCTTCTGTCTTAGATACTCGAACGCTTCCCTGGGCAGAGGTTTGGTAAAGATATCAGTAATTTGTTCTTTGGAGGGAACATACTCCAATTTCACCTTTTGTTCAAGCACTTGTTCACGCAAGAAGTGATACTTGATGGGAATATGCTTGGTCTTTGAATGCATAACAAGATTCTTTGAGATACTGATGGCGCTTGTATTATCACACAAAATGGAGATAGGAGGTGAGCATTTGATTTGAAAATCTTGTAGGGTTTGCATCATCGAAAGAAGTTGAGTGCAACAGGATGCGGCAGCCACATATTCTGCTTCTGTTGTAGATAAGGCAATAGAGATTTGCTTCTTGCTGAACCAAGATACCAACCGGGGCCCCATATAGAATGCACCACCACTTGTGCTTTTCCGATCATCAACATTTCCAGCCCAATCGGCATTAGTATAAGCATGAAGAGTAAGATCAGCATTCTTTGGATACCATAGTCCAAAGTCTTGAGTTCCTTGTATATATATGAATATTCTTTTGACAGCCTGAAGATGAGACTCTTTTGGATTGGCTTGGAATCGTCCAAGAATCCCAACTGCATGCATAATATCTGGTCTAGTCCCAGTGAGATATAGAAGACTTCCTATCATAGATCTGTATTCTGGTTGATTCACCGTGGGAGAATCATCATGAGAACTGAGATTACATCCGGTTACCATTGGTGTACTTACAGGATTGCACTCTTCCATCCCATACTTCTTCAGAATTTGCTTAAGATATTTTGCTTGAGATAAGAATATACCTTCTGTAGTTTGATGCACTTGTAAGCCAAGAAAGAATGTTAGTTCCCCAAGTAAAGACATTTCAAATTCTTTCTGCATGACATAAGAAAATTTCTGACTCATAGATTCTTCATTACTTCCAAAAATGATATCATCAACATATACAATCACAATCAATAGTTTATCATTTTCAATTTTTGTGTATAAGTTACTATCAGCAGACCCTTTTGAAAATCCTTGTTGATGAAGATATTTGTCAAGACGATAGTACCATGCCCTTGGAGCTTCTTTGAGACCATATAGAGCCTTTTTAAGTCGACAAACAAGATTTTCATCATTTCCCAAAATGAATCCTTCTGGTTGTTCTATATAAACTTCTTCTTCTAAATCACCATTGAGGAAAGCAGATTTGACATCCATTTGATAAACTTTGATTTGTTGAAAACTTGAAAAAGCAAGAAACATTCTTATGGCTTCAAGTATAGCTACAAGAGAAAAAGTTTCTTCAAAGTCTATACCTTCTTGTTGAGCATATCCTTTGCAAACCAGTCTAGCTTTGTTTCTTATAACTTCCCCATTCTCATTTAGCTTGTTCTTGAATATCCATTTGGTTCCAATGACATTTTTATCATGCGGTCTTGGTACCAATTCCCAAGTGTGATTCTTTTCAATTTGATCAAGTTCTTCATTCATGGCCTGAATCCAACATTCATCTTTGCTAGCTTGATTGACATTGTGTGGTTCAATAGTGGACAGAAATGCCAGATAGCTAGAAGATCCCACAAGAGTCCTTCTTGTTTGTACACCAGATCCTTTGTCACCCAAGATTTGAGATTCTGGATGGTTCTTTTGAACATATCTAGATGGAGCTTTTCCAGATAAATCATCTCCAGATTATTCATTGGGTTCACTGTCTGTATTATTTCTATTTGATGTAGAAGGATATACGTCATCATCACCTTCATCTGTTGCTTGTTTTTCTTCTTTTGAAGCTGCAGGAGACTCATCAATAACAACATCAATACATTCAACAATCTTTCAAAGTCTTCTATTGTAACATTTGTATGCTTTACTTTGAGAAGAATAACCAAGGAGTATACCTTCATCTGCTCTTGGTTCAAACTTGCCAAGATTTTCATCATTATTTTTGATAAAGCACTTGCTCCCAAAAACTTTAAAATGCTTCACAGAGGGAGGATTACCATACCAGAGTTCATATGACGTTTTGTCACTATTTACACAAACATGTGCCTTGTTGAGAATATTTACCGCTGTGTGAGCTGCTTCCCCCCAAAATGTGTCAGGTGTTCCGGAATCATCAAGCATGGCTCTAGCCATTTGTTGAACTGTTCTATTCATTCTTTCTGCTACACCATTCTGTTGAGGAGTGCCTGCTACCGAAAACTGTCTCTTTATGCCATGTTGTTCACAAAATTCAAGGAATTCATTTGATGTATATTCACCTCCTCGATCAGATCTAAGACATTTGATTTTTAGATCTAATTCATTTTCAACCAAGGCTTTGAATATCTGGAATTTCTCAAATGCTTCATCCTTGTGTTTAAGCAACCCAATCCAACACATTCTAGAGAAGTCATCAATAAATAAGATATAATATTCTTCACCACGTGGTGAATCTTTCCTCATAGGTCCACATATATCTGTATGAATAAGTTCAAGGGGCCCATTTGATGATCCTTCCTTGGCATTAAATTGCACTATGGTTTGCTTACCGAATTGGCAAGATTTACATATGATATTTTCAGGAAGAGTAATATTGGGAAGACCACGAACAACTTTAAGTCTGCTGGATTTGTTGATTTGAGAGAAGCTCAGATGCCCTAGCTGTCTATGCCACAGCCAATTTTCTGATGATTTGCTCAAGTAACATTGATCTTTGCAGTTCTTCAATATATACAGGTTGTTTGGAGTCCTTTTTCCTTTTATAATTGTTTTACCTGTATCAAGATCACGTACTACACATTCTTTTGAACTAAAAACAACCTCAGTTCCTTGATCACACATTTTACTTACACTTAACAGGTTATGTCTTAATCCATCCACATACATGACATTGTTAGCTTTCACCTTTTCTTTTAGAAAAACAGATCCTTTTCCTTTAATGACAGCGGGTGTATCATTTCCAAAAGTAACATTCTTTTCCTTTTCTAGGGCATTATAAGCATGGAGTTTGTCTTTGTCACTTGTCATATGTTTTGAGCATCCACTATCAATGTACCATTGATTTTCTTCTCCTTCTGAAAATAAATCTATACCACAATTCTCAACCTGTACATCCTTCTTTTTCCATACTTTGGTGTTGGAAGGAACATGTTCTTTTGGCTGGATTTTGCTCCTGCATTCAGATTCTTCATGGCCAAAGTTATTGCAGTAAGTACATTCAACTTCATTTTGAAGAGGAGAAAAGTTGTTATAGGTATTCTTCTTTGTTCCAATATCAATCCTTTTCTTTCTAGCTTCTCTTGTCATGATAGTTTTATATGCAACACATTGAACAGCTTTATGACCAAAATTGTGACATGAGAAACATTGTCCATTGAAGTAGAAATTTCTGCGATCATGAAATATTCTATTTGAATTTACCTGCTAATTGGTGTTCTTTTGAAAAGTATTCACGCTGAATTTTCTTGACTTGAACTGCTCATGCTTTACCTGTGAAGAATCTTTATCCCCTTTCTGAATGGCAGAATGTTGTAGACCAGTTGTAGCTGCTTTTAGATAATTTGGTGTTGAAGCTTGAGAAGATTCTCTGGTATATCCAAGACCTGTCTTTATAAGAGGAGAACGTTGTACCTTGATCATCTCATCTAAGGTTTCAGATCCTTTAGCAAATCTAAGATTTAGAGTCTTTACTTTCTCAAGTTCTTTTCTTAGACTTACCACTTCACATTCTAATTTTTCATTGTGCTTCTTCTCTTCTTCAATCTGATTTTTTAGAGTCTCTATAATTATTTTACTTTCCTCTAAGCATATTTTGAGTTGATTGTTTTCATTAAGAAAATCATTGTCCTTTAGGGCATCCATAAAAGTATCCTTATCTTCTTTAGAATCATTTTCAAAAGCCATAAGAATTCTAAGATTTTGTTCACCTTCTTCCTCGCTATCAGATAACCCATCACTGTCTTCATGAGTATAGTAACTTTTTCTAGTGCTAGACCGGTTCTTATTTCTTCTTGCTACTTCCTTTCCTTTTGCAAAAGTTTCTTTATGAGGACATTTAGCAGCATAATGACCAACTCTTCCACAATTAAAACATTTGAAAGGAAGTTTACCTCTGAATCGTCCTGTGCCAAGTTGAAGTTTCTTTACAAAATTTACCTCCTCTTCTTCTGAGACATATCCTGATCCTTCTGCTTATTGCACATATTTCCCTTTTGTAGAAGCTCTAAAGACGGCTTCTTTGACATCCGATGATCCTCCCCTTCTCATTTCATAGGCAGTTAGTATCCCATGAAGTTGCACCACAGTAAGGTTTTGGAGATCCTGTTTTTCTTCAAGTGCAGAAACTTTTGACTCAAATTTTGTCGTTAGTGATCTTAAGATTTTCTCAACCAAAGTAGATTCAGCTATTGTTTCTCCCAGATTTCTCATACGATTTATAATGTCATCAAGACGTAAAAAGAAACTAGCAATACTCTCATCACTATGCATTTTTAACTTTTCATATTCTATTCTGAGAGTTTGGAGTTTTGCACTTTTTACCTTTGCATCACCTTCATAACTTAGAATGATTTTGTCCCATATTGCCTTTGCTGTATTCAGCTGCATGACCTTGACAAATTCTGATTTAGTTAGACTCCCCAATAGAGCATTGACCACTTTTGCATTAGTTTCATAATTCTTCTTTTCTGTCGCATCTGTTGGTACCGAGGTTGGATATTGATACCCTTGTTCAACAATGGCCCATATATCTGCTCCCATAGACTGAAGATAGGATCTCATCCTTATTTTCCAGAAGATTAAATTGCTTCCATTGAAGAGTGGAGGCTTGATGGACGTTGTTCCCTCAAGATTGCTCATCTTGCTTGATCTTCCTTCTAGCGGTTAAGCCTTTTCAGAAGGACCCGCTCTGATACCAATTGTTGGGAAAAATACTGAGAGGGGGGGGGTGAATTAGTATTTAGGACTTACTCAACAATTTTTCTTTTTCTTACTTCAAAATCCATACGCTACTTTTATGAAGCCAACTAGCGTATACACGCGGATATCCTTCATAAAACTCGCGTATACACAGAGATCTAATTATGCAATTAATTCTTCACTTATATCATTCCATCATTCATCCATTAGATTTTCAATAAACAGTAAACATGTACAGTAAGAACAGAGTGATTCATCACACATAAGCAACACACATGAACACCAGGATTTTAGGTGGAAACCCAAGTCGGGAGAAAACCACCGCTGCCGTTGTCTCAGCCTTCAAAATTTTATTATTAAGAAAACTTCTTACAACATGTACTGGTGCAGACTCATACCAGCACGCAGGCACCCACCTGCAGAAGGCTACAACCTTCTCTCATTTACCAGCCTCTCCTGGAAGGGAGCTACAAGCCCCTGCAAACTTCTACTGTCAGAAAGCTTCCACTTTCATACTGAAGGCTTCAACCCTCAGATCCACTGCAGACCACGTTTCATCAATTTTCAAACTGGATCAAACAGCTCCAACACAACCCTTTACTTGTCAATAAACAACCTTTTCCCAAAGCATCAAACAGAACAGTGAAACCACTGTAACCAGTATATCAGATATAACCCAGACTTTAGAATAGATATGAAGAAACACATTCAACCTTCAGTAGCCATCAGATCAGAAATCATACGCGCTTTTATTTAATCAGACCCGCGTATATACGTGCCTTTCAGAAGACGAACTCGCGTATACTTCAGTTCATTTTCCAAAGAAAACCCTAACTGCGCATACACGCTTTTATTTCCACATATCCGCGTATACACGCGCTTTCCATAAAACGAACCTGCGTATAGATCTATAAAAGAGAAACTTTTCAGTACAGATCAGATCTATAAACTTACCCAGATTTCTTCAATTTCGTCAACAGGATTGCGCCAGGTCTTCTTCACTTCTTTTTAGATCATCCTTGACATTCATCATTTCTAGATCTAGAGATCTTGAGCCTTCATCACGTTCATAGGAGCATCATAGATTTAGATCTATCAATTAGGAACAGAGTTCACCCATACAAATATACTTCAGAGTGAAGTATTCATCAAAGCCCAGACTCATACACTCACACTTATGCCTTGCACAATGAATTTCTTCTCCTTATATAGGTTTACCCTTTTTCAATACCATGAGCCAAAACCACATTACTTTCGATGGTATTCCTGGACGGGGTCACATAGACGTATCATTACTCAATACAATGGGTCAATACCATGGTGGTTACCCCTGGTTTTGCACTTTATGAGCGCTTTTGCCCATACGCGACTTGGCATGTTATTTCCCGCGTGCATACGCGACTTCTCCTAGACAAATCCGTGTATGCCTTGAGACATACTCTTTTCATCATAGATCTAGCACATACTGAATTCCTTTCTTCATTACCTTCTGTACTCACTGTAGATACACCAGATTTACATCATTTAACAAGTTCATCATGACATATTCTATTAGGCACAACTTCATCAAGTGGGTTTCCATCAAGGACAATACTCTGCATCATATTGCCAACACAAATTCCTCAATCCAGATTTAAGAACTTTGTTCCAGATGATTATAAGAAGCCTTCCAAACGTTAGATGTACAAATTATTTTCAATAATGGAAGGATGTGAGAAATATAATATTGATACTCAGTGGATCAAAAATATGTTAAATTGGGATTTGTATACACACCGTGTATCTAAAATCTTTGGACTTAGCACTTCCAATCATGAGAAGGTTAGGCTATCACAAGAATGGAAAGCCTATATGGAAAAGACAAATATTTGGTTATCTTTTTATGAATGGAAAAATAATATAGAATCCACAGATGTGCATATGGAAGACATTGAATCATCTTCAACAAAACATTCCTGGACTGCTACAGATGGAAGTAAACTTGAAACTCCTACCACTTTTCCACCTTACAAAGGAATCCTTTTAGGAGAAGCTCAAAACATTGCTAAAGCTACCCATTTAGTCCTAAAATATGATCATGCTCTTGGAATTGATGGTAGGATACAAAAGGTCTGTGAACAGATAAACTGGACTAATACAACAGTCAAGGGGTTAGAAATAAGTTGTGCAAAATCCACAGAAATAAAAGAATGTTTTGATGGTTTACAAGTCCCTGTAAAAATTATTAATAGATCAATGAATGATGTCAATTATTCTAGTATAGTGTTAAAAGGATTTGTTAGAGAATCTTTGACAACAATTGAAAATGTTGAAAGGAATATGGATATATTGATACAGTCTACTCAAGAGCTTATTAAGAACTGTCTAAAAAAATTGACAAAATGGATATAGCCCCAAAATATAAGCCCATTCCTATTTCTTCTCTCTTTAAAATATTTGTAAATATCCAACATCCTGTCAAGGTTGTTAATAAAATTCCCTTCCTTTTTCCAAAAGAAACAACAAAAGAAGAATCTGAGCCCATAACCCTCTCTTCTTTGTTTAAAGAATCATAAAAACTAGAAAGCTCAGAACCACATCTGTTCCCCATATATGAGACTCTTGAGAGCCAATATGCCAGGTATCCTGCACCTGATCTTGGTGGGAAAGGTAAACTCCTTGAAACACATAAGTTCCATCCTGAATCCCACAAAGAATGGAATATAGATAACCTGAGTGTTGGCCAAATAAGGAAAATGATATGTTTAATGTTCACAAAATACAAACTTATGTGCCTCAAAGGGAAAAATGAAGTTGAAGCCCGTAAATCAATCATTCAGTGTTTTAATAAAACATTATTGATATGGTGGGAAACAGATTCATTACCAGCATTGCTGACAAAAATGGAAAATGAAATTTGAAAGATGAAGGGGGAGATATTATCCATAATCCAGACAGGAGCCCACAAAGTAATATGATAGGAGCATTGACTTCATTTATTTTAGAACATTGGTGTGCAGGAGAAGTTGAACTTGCAAATAATCATGAGATGATTCTCATGAAACTTAAATGCTCTAAAATGTCCCAGTATGAAGACTTTCATAGGGATTGGATTCAAAGAATATATGAAGTCAAGGATAGCAAAAAAATCTTATGGAAATAGGTCTATTTGGCAGCCTTGCCTTCAAAAAAATTTGATTACTTCAGACAACAAGATTCTTTCCAGATTCCTTTTGAATCTTTTACTTGGGGATAAATTTATAGCATTATAACCAGAGTCCTTGTAGGACTATGTACAAGCATGAAAGTGAAAAAATCAGTGCAAAAATTATCCAGACTTCCAGACAACAAATCTATTTGTAGCAAATATGGCCTATCCATAGATGGCCCCATAGTGAAAAGGAGAAAAGCTAAAAAGAAGGCCAAGAAAGCAAAAGACAAGGATACAGAGAATATCCACAAAGGAAAAAGAAAGGGCCCAAAAAAGGGTACTACAAGTATGTTCTAAAGACACATTATTATCAACCTAAGGATATTCACCTAGAAACACAAAAAAGACATCAATGGAATAAACTGACTTGTTGGCTCTATGGCCAAGAAGGACATACTTCAGATCGTTGCCCTCACGCAGAAGAATATAAAAGGAAAAGATGAAAAAATTCTTTTGAAGCAGCAAAGAAGAAAAGAGCAGTAAAACCAAAAGCATGGTGTCAATCACATGTTTCAAGTGTGGTTCCAAGAACCATATGTCGGAAGACTGCCCAACCTTCCCACACAGGGAGCAAATACAACAACAAAAAATCTGCTCTACCTCAGAATCCTTAGAAAGTTCTTCCTCAGAATATTTTGAAGAAGAATTGAATATGCATATGAATGCAATTTCACTAATTCAGATGATTGCCATTGTGATTTAGATACTGAATCAAAATCTCCTCTGATGAAGAGGACATTTTTTCTAAAAAGAAACAAAAAGAAAAAGTTATCATGGCACAAACTATAAATTATGGAGAAAAAAAATTACTTGCCAATATCAGAGTGCTAGCAGAAGGAGAAATGAAAGAAAATTTACTTGAAACTTTTCTAAATACTATGCATAAAAATCGAGAAAGTAGTAGCATAACTGCTTCAAAAACATAATCTAAGGCTAATTTATTGATGCCTCATTTGACAAAAATACAATATCTTTCTAGATAATTCAACAAAAATCTAAAGTCAGATATTTAACATTAGGAGAAATCAGCCAAGAGATTCATAATCTAAAAAAAGAGATCTCCTCCTTAAAAACGAAAGTCTCTGAATTAGAAAAAGGAAAATCACCCGAAGATGAAGATTTTTTTAGCAATCCAAATATAGAGATCTTTGAAGGGAAAAGAGATGACTCTGTTGGTTTTAGAGATATGCGGGTCATGACTAACCAATATCAACAGAGCCATGTTATGTGGGATATCTGTATAAATGGTGAAATGTTTTCCTTAAAAACCATTATTGACTCAGGAGCAGATGTCAATATAGTAAATTCAAAAGTAATTACTGCAAAATATTAGGTAAAAGCTTTTAGATAGGTAATTGGGTTGGGAAAAAAATATTTGTTATATGAAGTTCCTCAGGGTTCCACCTGCTTCAAGGAATATTGTATAAAGCTTAAATTTGTTGTTGCTGACATTCCTATTGATTGTATCTTAGGAAATGTATTTTTGGCTGTTGTAGAGCCACATGGGCCAGTCAAATTAAAAAATGGAAAGGCTAGTTTCTTCATATCTGTGCCAAATTCGAAAGTTAAGCTACAAACAATTACTTTATCCTTTATATCCACATCTAGGGTATCCACTATGGTACAGGAAATGCAACAAATTGAAAAACCAAAAAATAAACTAGAAGAGCTCAAGGAGCTAAAAACCACCATGAAAATAGCAGACTACCTTAAAACTCCTATAATTAAGCAAATAATCTCAACCCTGAGATTACAAATAGAAAGAGAATGTTGTGCTGAAGAACCTAATGCCTTTTGGCATAGAAAACAACATAGTGTGGAATTACCATATAAAGTAGATTATGAGGGAAAACCATGTAAAAGCAGAGAAATTCCAATGAAAAATGAATACAAATATCTATGTAAAAAGGAAATAATAAGCCTATTAGAAAGAGGATTAATTAGGGAATCCAACAACCCTTGGAACTATTATGGATTCTATGTCAATAAACATTTAGAACAGATAAGGGGATCCAAGAATAGTTATAAAATATAAACCCTTAAACTTTTTCCTTGCAGATGACACTTATCTTATTCCCCATAAGGGAAATCTCATAGCAAGAATATCAAGGGCTAAAGTGTTTTCTAAATTTGATATGAAATTTGGGTTCTAGCAGGTTGTAATAAAAGAAGCAAATAAATTCAAAACACCTTTCAGTATCCCAACAGGACATTATGAATGGAATGTGATGCCTTTTGGGCTCAAGAATGCTCCCTCCAAATTCCAAAAGGTCATGGATACCATCTTCAAAACTTATATTGATTGGCTACTGGTCTATATTGATGATGTGTTGATCTTCTTCAAAAACTTCCATGAACATTTTAAACATTTTCAAAGGTTTGTTCAACTTGTCAAACACAATGGCCTGGTACTTACTAAGAAAAAGATTGAACTCTTTCAAACAAGTATCAAATTTTTGGGACACACAATCAAATATGGGCAACTCACTCTACAAAAGCATGCTTTGGAATTCGCTGACAAATTCCCAAATGTCATTACTGAAAAAACCTAATTGCAGATATTTTGGGTTGTTTGAATTACGTAAGTAGTTTTTATAAAGATTATGCCAAGAAACATCTACAACCATGGTCCCCTACACATACATAAGAAGTAAGATAAAAATTCTCCCTATTCTTCATATTGCTGATGAATATTCTTTTAAAATTGTTAAAACATATGCCAATGACAAAGTATGGGGAAGAATACTAAAGCAGAGAAAGGAAGGAGAAGAGAAAATCGTCCAGTTCGTCTCAAGAACCTGGAGCCCATCTGAGAAGAAATATTCTACTATAGAGAAAGAAGTCAAAGAAACATGGAAGTGCATTGAAAAATTTGATGTCCACCTAATTCATAAATTTTCTTTTTAAGGATTGATGCCTCTGCACTAAAAAAGGTCATGAGCAAAGACATAAAGAAACCGAGTGAGGCTAAATTTGCAAGGTGGCAGGCTCTATTTTCAAATTTCGACTTCGATGTCGAACATATTAAAGGAGAAAAGAATTTATTTCCAAACTTTTTAAGTAGAGAATACTTAACTTGGGTAGACACTATCACGGTGATAGTAACAGAATGGGATCCTTCCCAAAAAACATAAACTTTGAGGAGTATTCATGAAGAACAGAACTGGGAAGAATACTGCAATAACTGGAAATCCACATGGTAGTTAAGAAATACAAAGGTATTAGATACAAAGTTACAATCTCATTCAAACATACAACATTTAGTACCAGAAAGAAAAATCTATCCCAAGGGGAGTAAATGGATACACGACATGGTGTATCAAAGAAGTATGTTATCTGCACATTTGGTTGAAGAGTATTTAAGTAAAGGTTTTCATGATATAAATATGATTTGGACAAAAGGAAGTAACCTAAGGAAGATTTTCCATAAATAGGACTACGTGGCCGAAATGGTATGATATGCCTGAAATGTGGCCACAAGGTGATCCATCTATTATTTTTCCAAATACCATATATAAATTTACTGGCTACAAAAATTTATGGTGGGACATCATGAATGTAGATGGAAAAGAAGAAGTGCTATGGACAATGGTGGAATGATTATGGATTGAATAAAACATCTATGGACCCTTTATTCTTCCAATCCGATTTTCAAATTGAATGTGAGATTTTTGGATTTTTAACCGAATGTTGGCACAACCCATGTAAAACTGTTGGAGATTTAAATAATTACCCAGATAGCCAAATTCTTGGTTACTTCAGAAATATACATCGTCAATGGTTAGTCATGACCAAGATAAAACATCATATCATCCTAAGAAAACCAATGATTGTGCAAAGAATATATACCAAAGCTTGGGACTCATTCAGATATTCAAAAATAAGATTTCCAGGGACCACACCTTTGGGAGAATAATTATGGTTCTAGTGGGATTATCCGTGAAGTATCCACTGTGTAATAATGATGCCTAGTCATCGAACTATAGGTGACCAGTTTTCTCGTGGGCTTTTATTTTTAAAAGTATCCACAATGTAAATATTTTGGAAGATTCCAATCTTCTACTATTTAAAGTTTTTCTACAGTATAAAATTTTCTGTGGGATTTGTTCAAATCATCCACTATGTAATTATGCACGAAGATTCCTTTCAGTCACGAGACTCGGAGCACTTCTCCGACTTTTGGTGGGATTTGATCCCACATCTCAATGACTGATGGAAGATAGTACTCAATTTGTCTGTTCGATTGTCGGATGCTTGTCCCCTCAATCTCCTATATAAGGAGAGAGTTAGGCTCATTCTGGACATTCAGAGTTGGAGTCATGATTTTGAGTTTGAGAAAGAAGTTCTTGCTTCCATCTATTTAGAGTCTGAATCTGAGAAGCCTACACATCAGAGTGAGAGCTCTGGTGAGAACCTAAAGTGGCTAGATTCATAGGGTTTGTGTTTGTCAAGCGTGTTTTGTAAGAAGTTCAAGTTCTGAGATAGAGTCTGTGAAAGGCCAGGTAGCCTTTAGATAGCTTCTTGTTTTCCAAGTCGCAACATCTGATAAATACCTGAAAAGTCTATTTCTGGGAAAGAGCTATCGAATTTATATTTTGTAAAGTTTTCATAAATAAAATAAATATCCATTTATGAGTTGAGAATTTCTGAGTTGTGCATTTATTTGAGTACATTTTTATTTTTCTGCCTATGTTAAAATTGTTTTTTGAGAGAGTATCTGTGAGATAAGAGGTTCACTTGAGGTTCGCTGAAGGTTCACTGAGGTTTGAGGAACACTAGTCCGTTAAAGGCGGGAGGCAGTGTGAAGGACGCCAGAGTGTGAAAGTCTAGAGGTTCGTGTACAAGTTCATATAAAGGTTCGTGTATTGCTCACAGAAAAGAGAGTCAACAAGGCCAAATTGTCAAGAGCATGCTTTGTGTTGAAGCCCTTGCAGATTGAATAAAAATAAAATTCCACATGCCTTATCAACTAATATCCATTTATTATCATTCAATTATATTTCAATCCCTAATCTGACATTCCAATAGTTTTTACAACTGATATCCCTTTACAGAAGCATGTATGAAAAATTGAAAAAAAAATGAGCATATAAAATTAAGATGCACAAAGCAAATAAACAGACTAGATATAGAGAATCCATACATTTTGTGTCCAGGCAGTCTTTCTAAATAATTGTGGCGATTGCTCCATCTAGCATCCAACCAGTCTTTGACGATGGTTTACCTATAAGTTTTATGGATCATATAGCTTTTCTTGTGGTGCACATTAAAAGGAAAAAAAAATTTATCGTGAATCCAATCTTTATTTTTAAATCGTTGCTATTTTTTATTTTTTTTAAATTACCATCTCTTAATCACTCAAAATTAAATTTTTGGAATATGAAATTTAAAGACACATTAAAATATAATTAGTGTAAAGTTATATTATTATTTAAATTTCTTTATTTATTTATTTATTTTTCTATATATTTAATTAAAATAAATTTATGTTGATATTTAATATAATTTATTTATATATATTAAATCTCAATTTTATATTATGTATCAAACTACATCTCTTTAATATTAGATAATATATTATTAAAATATTTCAATTATTAAAAAACTATTATCATCAGAACATAGATGGATCGTTGAACCAAAAATCTAATATATATAGTATAGTAAAGAAAAAGAGCCTCAAGACTCGTCTTCCCCCGAGCTAGTAAAGAGAATGAGCCTTAAGACTCGAGTCTTCCCCCGAGCCTTGTGGCTTCTAGAGTGACTTAAAAACATTGCCAATCAGAACCTCAAGGCTCTTCTCCAATCTACATATCTACATGGTTATTGTGTAGAGTTTCTATTGGCTACTACAAGATCGAAACAACTCTTCTCAGCAATGTACAGCCTTCCCCTAATAGCTTAATTGTTTTTCTAACTACTTGGAAGCCAAGATCCTCTTACAAATCATTCTTGTGTATCTTTACTAATTAGAATTAACAAAGGTTACTTTTTAAAAATAATAATAATATTATTTTCAAGTTTTTTTTTTTTTTTTTTTTTTTGCCAAACTCAAAATGTGAGTCTTCACCAGGGTGTTACATGTGGGCTCAATTAAAAAATAATAAAAAAATTAAAAGTAAGTTCTTAAAGAGCTCTTCACCAAAGTATGTAGAGATGTTTTAAGGTCATGTAAACTTTTTGACTTAGTTAAAATACAATAAAATATAAAATATAAAAAAATTAATAATAATAGTTATCAATAAAACATTTTGAATTACTCAAATTACTCAAAAATAAAAGTAAAAAAATATAAATATAAATATAAAATTAATAATTATAATTAATTATAATTAGTAATAAAACTAGTCTAGATCCATTTTACTTTGGATTTACCAAGCTTCTAGAGAGATCAAATCTCCTTTCACTCTAAAATAAGTTTGCATGGTATCTCAAGAGATTTGTTCCCTTTGGGAGCTTGGTATATCCCAGGTTAAGATGGATCTAGGTTGGGATTTGTTCCCTCCGGAGCTTGATAGATCCCATGTTAAGATGGATCTAGGTTGGTTTAACATATGTGATATTTTGTGTTATTTAAAGAAAGATGAATATATTTAAACTATGTGTTGCCATAACCATATGTTAATTAAGTTTATGATAAGCCTTTTATTATAATACATATTTTATCATATATTTTCCCTTTCTAAAATAAATGCTAAAATTTAATATTTATGTTTTTTATAGGAGAATAATTTTATGGATTACGAAGTCAATGTTAGCATTTTAAATACAAATAGGAATAATTTCAATTTGACTCAAATGAATAGTGTATGAATAAAATAATAATATCACTTATAGAATTGGATGTTTTATATAAATTTAAAAAGAGGCTATGATAACTATAGAGTGTTATATAGAAATGATTTGGGATGAAATGTTTAGGATGTGCATAAGTATAAGATAAAGTGGATAAGTTATGAAACTAATTAGCCTATGTATCATATCCTTAGAGTGATCACATTTATATATCATCTAAAACTCACCTTCTAAAATTGATATAATGAAAGACTTAAATATCTCCTTGAGGGGGTTAGATTGTGCTATAACAAGGTTATTGGGGGACAACGGTAGAGGTCCACTTAGCTTAACATGGCCTAAAGATCATTAGAATTGACCTAAAAATTACTCACTTGGTCAAATATGAAGCAAAGGAGTGTTATTATGCAAGTAAAATAAGCTTTCAAATTAATCAAATCCCTTAAGATGCAAACCTCTTTTGAATGCAAAACTTGAAGAAATGTTTGCACCTCAAGAAATTTGATTCCTCTGAGCCCTTATAAAATAAATCTAGAATTAAGATAGATCTATATTAGTTCTTAGTAATGTTATTTATACTATATAAATTTCACATCTCTAAAAGTATTTTTATTTTTATTTTTATTAAAACCCACATAATGCATATAGTTACATATATATGCAGTTTACATTTTGTTTGACATATTTTATAAATTAATTTTTTAATGTGGTGTGAATAACATTGATTATATAAGAGATTTTATTGCAAACATAAATTTATTAATTAAATTTAAATAAAATTTTGAAATATAATAATTATGAATATAAATCATTATAAAATAAATTTTAAATTATAATTAATATTTATATTATCTATATTTTACATAATTAATTTACAATACACTTTATTATTTATAAATCTTCTAGAAAATCACATAGGAAATTATAGAACTCACCATTTTCTAACTAGGAAGTGTAGCTCATGGTCAGGAGAATGACGATTTGGCTGATCCTTTACATCAATATATATAATACAGAGATGGCAAGGGTAAAAGCCCTAAAATACTAAGAAATAATTAAATAATTAAAATAAATGTTAAGAAAATAATATTAATAATTACAAATTATACCAATATTAACTAACAAATAAAATAATAATAGTTATAATTTTAAATTTAGAAATAAAATAAAAAATTAAATGAAATAAATCAAAAATCAAAATTAAAAATAATCATAAAATAAAAATAAATCATAAAAATATAATAGAAATATTAACCACTCAACCAATTAAAAACTAATACTAGAAAAAAATTGAAATTGTAAAGGGTCTAAACAAAATATGCATTTTGTTAAAGCAAAAATTTATTTGATAATTATTTTAATTACATATTTTTCATTATTTTGAAAATAAATCTCTTACATTTGAAAAAACAAAATAAATTTACATAATTATTTTAAATTACATATTTTTCACTATAAAAATAAATCTCTTACATCTGAAAAAATAAATCAAATTTATTTTTATACATAACCGTTATCTTACTCTCTGTAAATAAATAAACTAACATTTGCATCGAGAGGTGCAAAGTAACCCTCAGAGTGGGGAATGTGGAAAACAATAATTAAGTGAAATATATGGAAATTTTCATTTCCATATATATTTTAAAGAATGTAAAATATATTATGACTTATGATCGGATTCCTAGGGAACCAAGGGAAATTAATCCCCGCTCTTGATTTCAAAATAAATCTATGATTTTTATAAGAATAAAAAATATTGTAGGAAAAAAAGAAGGCAAAAATGATGGCCCTTCATTCCAATTATTGATATAATATCCCAACTCTCAGCACGTTGCTTTTTTTGTTAAAAATCCAAACTAGTTGGGTCACGTCACCATGAATTTTAAGTTTCTAAAACTTGTTATATTTACTATATAGATATGTTTGTATATGGTCACACGCAATCTCGTGATTTCTCTGATGTCTAAACTCCATTGTGATTTTGGGTTTGCTGGAGAGCACTTGTGCGATGGAGGAAGTTAGTGGTTTCTAGTATATGTAATGATTTTCATAACATTATAGTTGGTTTTAAAGGTCATTAATTTTTCAAGAAAGGGCAAAAGCAAGCTGCCTCCAAGGCCTCCTGGATGACCCATTGTTGGAAATCTCCTCCAGCTAGGGGGAAGCCCAACGAGTCTATGTACCGCCTTGCTGCAAAATACGATCCTCTAATGAACCTTCATCTCAGAATGAGAACTTAAAAGTGAATCTAAGCATCCAAAGACTAAATATCTACATATGGGATGCATAAGAATATGTATTAATGCCCTAACTCACAAAGGCCTAAATAATTTTGTGTTTTCTATAGTAAGATATATGACTCATAATAAGTATGCATATTCCTTAATAGGAGGGATGGTTGCTCCATTATCTAATGGACCAATTTATTTTGATTGCTACCCAAACTTTTCTTTCTACATATTTGATGAGCATATAAAAGATATTTTGCGACTTCAGATCCAAACAACTGGATTTGATATGAAGAAGAAAAGAAATAATATTTCTATCCAAACTCGTGGTTGTTTATGTCACACCAATACTCTCTATCCTATCGTCCTCCATGCTCCGAGCCAAGAATAAAAATCCAGTGTAGTTGTTCTAACTGATGCATAAAAGCAAAAGTTAGAACATCAGATTATCAAGTGGGAAGACTTAAGCTTCCTAGAAAATTGGGTAGTTGATAATAAAAAACCCCTATAAATGTAAAGAATTACTTCTGTTGATATCAAGGAAGGACCTTCATCTACTGTAGTGTCCTTTCCTAGAAGATATACCATAGATTGGAGAAGACTAGACATATCTTACAAATCTTCACCTATGTATATAGTTTCACAATATGTTGATACTGCTAGTTCTCTTACATCATCTGTAAATTTCCAGCACATTGATTTATTTGAGTATGCCCAGATAGTGAATTTTGCCTCGTTACAAGTCATATGTCCAAGCTACAATAAGAAATCCAATCTTAGTAGTCTTGCAGATTCTGTCATACATAAAAATCATCATACCAAGACAGGAGAATCTCCTCCCACAACTTTTGTAAATCCCTGTCCAAATCCAAAGTGTTCCGATATTCCATTTCCACATGATTCTGACCATGTAATGATGATCCATGAACTTCCTTCCTTGGAAAATGAGGACACTCGCCTTAAAGAAATGTTTGGTAAAATGCGTCCTCCTGGTATGCCTAGATATGGTCTAGGATATTAAGAACAAAGGGATGATCTAATTCCTCAGTCCATATCTAAGAACTTTGTTCCAGATGATTGTAAGAAGCCTTCCAAAACTGAGATGTACAAATTATTTTCAATAATGAAGGATGTGAGAAATATAATATTGATACTCAGTGGATCAAAAATATGTTAAATTGGGATTTGTATACACACCCTGTGGTGTCAATCACATGTTTCAAGTGTGGTTCCAAGAACCATAAGTCATAAAATTTCCCAAGCTTCCCACACAGGGAACAAATACAACAACAACAACTCTGCTCTACCTCAGAATCCTCAGAAAGTTCTTCCTCAGAATATTCTGAAGAAGAATTGAATATGCATATGAATGAATGCAATTTCGCTGATTCAAATTATTGCCACTATGATTCAAATACTGAATCAGAAATCTCCTCTGATGAAGAAGGCTTTGCTTCTGAAAAGAAACAAAAAGAAAAAGTTCTCATGGCACAAAATATAAATGATGAATAAGAAAAAATACTTGCCAATATCAGAGCGATAGCAGAAGGAGAAATGAAATAAAAGTTACTTGAAACTTTTCTAAATACTATCCATAAAAATCAAGAAAGTAGTAGCAGAATTGTTTCAAAAACAGAATCTAAGGCATTATTTATTGATGCCTCATTTGACAAAAATACAAGAGCCTTCCAAAGAAGTCAAAAAAAATCTAAAGTCGGATCTTTAACATTAGGAGAAATCAGCCAAGAGATTCATAATCTCAAAAAAGAGATCTCATCCTTAAAAATGAAAGTCTATGAATTAGAAAAAGGTAAAGCACCTGAAGATCAAGAATTTTTTAGCAATCCAAATATAGAGATATTTGAAGGGAAAAGAGATGACTCTGTTGGTTTTAGAGATTTGCGAGTCATGACTATCCAATATCAACAACAACATGTTATGTTGGATATCTGTATAAATGGTGAAATGTTTTCCTTAAAAACCCTTAATGACTCAGGAGAAAATATCAATATATTAAATTCAAAAGTAATTCCTGCAAATTATTGGGTAAAAGCTTTTAGACAGGTAATTGGGTTGGGAAACAAATATTTGTTATATGAAGTTCCTCAGGCTTCCATCTGCTTCAAGGAATATTGTATAAAGTTGAAATTTGTCGTTGCTGACATTCCTATTGATTGTATCTTAGGAAATGTATTTTTGGTTGTTGTAAAGCCACATGGATTAGTCAGATTAACAAATGGAAAGGTTGGTTTCTTCATATTTTTTCCAAATTTGAAAGTGAAGCTACAAACAATTACTTTACCCTTTATATCCACACCCAAGGTATCCACTATGGTACAAGCAATGCAACAGATTGAAAAAGAAAAAAATAAACTAGAAGAGCTCAAGGAGCTAAAAACCACCATGAAAATAGGAGACTACCTTCAAACTCCTATAGTCAAGCAAATAATCTCAACCCTGAGATTACAAATAGAAAGATAATGTTGTGTTGAAGAACCTAATGCGCTTTGGCATAGAAAACAACATAGTGTGGAATTTCCATATATAGGAGATTATGAGGGAAAACCATGTAAAAGCAGAGAAATTCCAATAAACAAAGAATACAGAGATCTGTGTCAAAAGGAAATAATAAGCCTATTAGAAAGAAGATTAATCAGGGAATCCAACAGCCCTTGGAACTGTTATGGATTCTATGTCATTAACCATTCAGAACATATAAGGGGAGTTCCAAGACTAGTTATAAACTACAGACCCTTAAAATTTATCCTTGTAGATGACACTTATCTTATTCCCCATAAGGGAAATCTCAAGCAAGAATATCAGGGGCTAAGGTGTTTTCTAAATTTGATATGAAATCTTGGTTCTGGAAGGTTCAATAAAAGAAGCTGATAAATTCAAAACAACTTTTAGTATCCCAACAGGACACTATGAATGGAATGTGATGTCTTTTGGGCTCAAGCGTACTCCCTCCAAATTCCAAAAGGTCATGGATACCATCTTTAAACCTTATTTTGATTGGCTATTGTTCTATATTGATGATGTGTTGATCTTCTCCAAAAATGTCCATGAACATTTTAAACATGTTCAAAGGTTTGTTCCACTTGTCAAACACAATGGCATGGTACTTAGTAAGAAAAATATTAAACTCTTTCAAACCAAAGATGGGCAGATCACTCTATAAAATTATGCTTTGGAATTTGATGACAAATTTCCAGATGTCATTACCGAAAAAACCCAATTGCAGAGATCTTTGGGTTGTTTGAATTATGTAAGTATTTTTTATAAATATTGTGCCAAGGAATGGATATTAATTAATCAAATACTACAAAAACATTCACAACCATGGTCCCCTGCACATACAGAAGCAGTTAGAAGAATCAAAAGTAAGGTAAAAATTATCCCTACACTTCATATTTCTGATGAAGATTCTCTTAAAATTGTTGAAACAGAAGACAACGACATAGGATGGGGAGGAATACTAAAGCAAATAAAGGAAGGAGAAGAGAAAATCGTCCAGTTCGTCTCAGGAACCTCAAGCCCATTTGAGAAGAACTATTCTACTATAGAGAAAGAATTCAAAGTAGCATGGAAGTGCATTGACAAATTTGATTTCCACTTAATTCATAAAAAGTTTCTTTCAAGGACTGATGCCTCTGCACTAAAAAAGGCCCTGATCAAAGACATGAAGAAACCAGGTGAAGCTAAGTTTTCAAGGTGGCAGGCTCTATTTGAAAATTTCGACTTTGATTTCGAACATATTAAATGAGAAAATAATTACTTGCCTGACTTTTTATGTAGAGAATACCTAACTTAGGTAGACATTTTCATGGTGATAGTAACAGAATGGGATCCTTCCCAGCAAACAGAAACTTTGAGGGGTATTCATGAAGAATAGAAATGGGAAGAATACTACAATAACTAGAAACCCACATGGAAGTTAAGAAATACAAATGTATTAGATGCAAATTTACAATCTCATTCAGACATACAACATTTAGTACCAGAAAGAAAAATCTATCCCAAGGGGATGTAATGGATACACGATATGGTGTATCAAATAAGTATGTTATCAGCACATTTGGCTGACAAGTCTTTAAGTAAATATTTTCATGATATAAATATGATTTGGACATAAGGAAGTAACCAAAGGAAGATTTTCCATAAGTGTTTTTCCATAAACAGGACTCGCTGGCCGAAATGGTATGATATGCCTGAAATGTAGCCATAAGGTGATTAATCTTTTATTTTTCCAGATACCATATATAACTTTACTGACTACAAAATTTTATGGTGGGACATCATGAATTTAGATGGAAAAGAAGAAGTTCATTATACCAGGGTCAAGTTTGGAGCAACATGGACTACTCAGAGACAAATGCAATGTGAATGGCTTCAAAAATGGTGGAATGATTATGGATTGAATAAAAAAGCTATGGACCCTTTATTCTTCCAATATGGTTTTCAAATTGAATGTGAGATTTTTGGATTTTTAAATGAATGTTGGCACAGTCCCTGTAAAACTGTTGGAGATTTAAGTAATTACCCAGATAGCTAAATTCTTGGTTACTTCATGAAGATACATCATGAATGGTTAGTAATGACCAAGATAAAACATCAGATCATCCTAAGAAAACCAATGATCATGCAAGGAATATATACCAAAGCTTGGGACTCATTCAAATATTCCAAAATAAGATTTACAGGGACCACACCTTTGGGAGAATAATTATGGTTCTAGTGGGTTTATTCGTGAAGTATCCACTGTGTAATAATGATGCCTAGTCACCGGACTATAGGTGACCAGTTTTCTCGTGGGATTTTATTTTTAAAAGTATCCACAATGTAAATATTTTGGAAGATTCCAATCTTCCACTGTTTAAAGTTTTTCTACAGTATAAAGTTTTCCATGGGATTTTTTCAAATCATCCACTGTGTAATTATGTACGAAGATTCCTTTCAGTCATGAGACTCGAAGCACTTGTCCGACTTCTGGTGGGATTTGATCCCACATCTCAATGACTAATGGAAGATAGTACTCAATTTTTATGTCCGATTGTCGGATGCTTGTCCCCTCAATCTCCTATATAATGAGAGAGTTAGGCTCATTCTGGACATTTAGAGTTGGAGTCTTGATTTTGAGTCTGAGAAAGAAGTTCTTGCTTCCATCTCTTTAGAGTCTGAATCTGAGAAGCTTGTGCATCAGAGTGAGAGCTCTGGTGAGAACCTAAAGTGGCCAGATTCATAAGTTTTATGTTTTTCAAGCATGTTTTGTAAGAATTTCAAGTTCTGAGACAGATTCTGTGAAAGGCTAGGTAGCCTTCAGATAGCTTCTTGTTTTCCAAGCCGCAACATCTGATAAATGCCTGGAAAATCTATCTCTGGGAAAGAGTTATTGAATTTCTATTCTGTAAATATTTCATATATGAAATAAGTATCCATTTCTGAGTTGAGCATTTATTTGAGTACATTTTTTATTTTTCCGCCTATGTTAAAATTGTTTGTTCACTGATGTCTGAGGAACACGAGTCCGTTAAAGGTGGGAGGGCGTGTGAAATTCTAGAGGTTCGTGTAAAGGTTTGTGTATTGCTCACAGAAAAGAGACTCAACAAGGCTGAATTGTCAAGAGAAAGCTTCGTGTTGAAGCCCTTGTAGAAAATTGGTATCAAAGGCAGTAACATTTGGTTCACTGCGGTAAGTACTCAAATCTATAACTCAATAGAAATGGAAAAATCTAGAAGATAATTTTCTTACAGAGAGCTTGAAGTTGAAGAACAAGTTGAAGAAAATCCATTAAGAGACATGTTTACATCATCCTCTAAAAATATTATAAACTCTGTGGAACTTGAATATTTAAAGAGTTAGCCTGCACCCAAATGGTGTTTGGCAAGTGTTGGGCCGAAATTAAGGTATGTTTTCACCCTATAATTACTTTGAATTATGATAGAGTCTTAGGAATTCTTCCTCATTTTGACAATAAAGAAATAAAAGATATATGAAAATCAACGCAATTGGGCTAATGAAAAAAAGGAACGTTTCTATAATAGGAATTTGACTTATTATATCTCCATATGCAGGAAAGCAGGGCAGCTGGACCAACGACAAATAGAAGACAACTGACAGACACGAACGTAGGGAATCTCAGTAACTCCCAGGACCTGGCAGAAGGCGGAAAGACACATTCAAGCTTGAAGACTCAAACGACAGCCACACGCCGTGGGATGTCATTTGGAGAATACTATCTCATTGCATGAAAGTGCCTTTAAAAGGGCCAAGGATGAACTAGATAGGGAGTCGAATAGGAATTTTCCTTCTGTAATAAATGCATCAGGACAGAGCTGTTAAATTGGATTCCTGTATTATCCTTTGATTTAATAAAAAGTTTTGATGTTTTGAATAATTATCTTTTGAGGTTTTCATTGTGTTAAAGCTTCTGGTGGTCTGGGCCCAACCCCTAGGAGTTTCCTCGCCAATTTATGTGTTGTGCGTTAGTTATAGAATCAATGTCTGTTTATTTGATGCGGTTGTAAAATACTTTTCTACTCAATAAAGTTACAGTTTTTATTCCTTTGGAATAGTTTAGTATTTGTGCTTCTTGATTTAGAGTAATCACATTTGCATCTTCTGGTTTATAATTGTGATTCACTGCTATTAGATGTTTTCATTTCCTTCCAATGCCCTTGCAATCAATTTACAACTCGTAGAATAATTATTGTTCGATGCTACTTGTCTTTGCGGATTAAATTTTTCTTTTAGCACAGTAAGGCATCCAATTGTTAATTAATGTCAATTAGTCAATTTACAAATAGAATTCCATTGCAAAATTATATAAGTAATTGTTGTTACATTCATTTAGATTTTTGTTCAACTCATTAAGAATGTTGTTCAATTCATTTAGATTGCTGTTCAGTTCATTAAGAGTGTTGTTCAAACCATCATTCTTTTGTTCAATCATAGGTTTCTCTTTTCCAAACTAGATAGAACAATTAGCGACAGTTTACCGAGTTGATTGAATTTAGAAGATTAGATAATCCTTTTCATAAGCAACATAGAGTAACTATCATTCAATCTCACTTGCATATATTGTGCTTACACTCTTGAAATAAGAAGAATTAACTCGAGTTGAAAATTAAATGAGAAGCACTAAGGTTGCCTATAATAAGCCACCTCTGTGAGACCAACATTTTTGGTGTCGTTGCTGGGGAGAGTGTTAAGAGTGATATCCTTTATTCATCTTTCTCCATTGCTGTGAAGAATTGGGTATTGAAAACGAGAGGTAAGAACCTGTGTACCGGCAAGCAAAATGCTTTCTCTCTAGCTCACTTCTCAGCAAAATAATACAAGACCAGTAGAATAGGTGTTATTGTTTTATGAATAGGAAGAAAAAGATAGAAACAATTCAAAATAACTCTAAAAAATCCTCACAATCCCAAGGACCAGTGATCCTCGGAAGAACAACATATATAGACGAAATCATTAAGAAAACTGAATCGCAGGCATTCATAGGACCCAGAACTATTCAAATTCCTATCACACTCCCTCAAGCGGTAGCCTCGCCATTTGTAGCCCACGCCGAGATTCACTGTGAAACAGAAGGATCTGAGCGAAGCCTTCATATTGTCGATCATATAGGCACTGACCCTTCGAGAGAGGGAGGTTCTTACAATTTACAGGAAGGGGAAGGAGAAACTAGTGGTGTAATTCAAATAAAATCTCCAAAGCCTAAATCCCCTGAAAGAGTGGTCGAGACAAAGGTACTCAGGATCCCAGATCAGGGAAGCACTGTAAAGCCTCCACCGCATTCGCCTCCCAAACCCACCAAGATTACTACTCCGTAACAAGAAATCCCCGATGCTTTCTGGCACCTCTTTGATCAAATGGAAAATAATCAAAATCAGAATCAGAGGAAGACATCAACATTGGAATGCCCCATTGTTGATCATGTTGTAAACGCCCCTATGAAATCCATTCCCTTGCACAACATTCCCACCTTCCATGGTTTGACCACGGAAGATCCTGATGCATTCCTATTTGAATTTGATGTCTTATGTAGGGGGTATGACTACACCATTGATCCTCATAAACTGAAACTATTTCCCTCTACCTTAAAGGGAACAACACTACGCTGGTTCATGGGACTAGGTGGCAGAACCATCAATAGCTGGGACCAAATGAAGAACATTTTCCTTAACAAATATCAAGAATACTGCCGAACCCGAGATCTAAAAGATAAAATCTTCAATATGTCTGCAAAAGACAATTAAACATTAGAAGAGTATGTAGAAATATTTCAATACAATTTACAAAGGTCTCCATATACCACGCTATCCAAAGACATCTTAAAATCCATGATGATTAAAGGAATGAAGGAAGAATGGGTTGAAACGCTTAACATAATGGGAAAAGGAGACATTTACTAGGAAGAATATGATGAGATTATTTCCCTGTGTATTAGATGATCTTAGGGCAGTGTGCGCAATCGACCAAATGGGCGTGATTCTATAAAAAAGGATCTTAAGCAGTCTAATGGCAATGTAACTAGAACAGTGTTTGGCAATATTTTGGAAGATTTCAAAACTGACATTTTGGGTACTTTGACAACACAACTCGAAGTTTTACAAGCCAAGCAGAAACAAGCTATAGCAGAATAGAACTTGGCCATCTTTTTCCCACGATGTCAAAAGAAGCACAGCCAAAGGGAATGCCCTTTAGACATGGTTCAGACTTGTGCCATCTGCACTAAGGATCATACCATGGACTAATTTCTTCACTCCCTGGGCTGAAATCAATTTACAAGGAAGTAGAGGAAGAGACAGAACCAGTCTACCTAATGAATCAACGTCGACAATGGCAGGCATGACTAGGTATGCCACAAGACCTGCCTCAGTTCTTTTCTTCTCCACAGATTAACCAGCAAAACCCTGCAGCAGCTTGGAAGAATCAAAATACTTTTTCTACTTGACCAAACCAGTCATTTCCTATGCCACCCTAGCCTACAAAACCTTCATCAGGGAACAATTGGCCAAGTTTTCCTTGTTCTCCCCCTTATTGGCAAAATTTTCCATATCAAACCCAGTGGCCAAACCCTCCTTCTCAAAACACCAATTGGAATTGGCAGTGACCCGTGGGAATGACCAACATATTGGTGGGGGCGGGAACTCAGAATCAACCCACGCTACTAGCTCTATACCTAGTCCAGCATAGCCTGCAACCTGCCATACGCCCCCAATTACTAGCCTAACCCAATCCTAACCCCAACAACAAACCGGTTCAACTAATTCAGATCATAGAAAATCCAAATCCCGGCGCTGAGCAGAAGTAGTGCAACGAACTAAGGCTGAGATCAGGATGTACTATCTTACCAGTAGAAGCCACGACTCCACCTAAGTTCCGAGCTGGGACTTCAACAAAACCTAGCCAAGCAGATATAACAGGGAAAGAGGTAGGAAAAGATAAAGAAACGATTGACCAGCAGGGGCCTGAAGAGCTTAGGATGTCTCCACCTCCATTCCATGATAGGTTAACTCTGCCCAGACTGATACTCTCTCCAGACTTTGACATCCTGGGGCAGTTGAGAAACCTTTGCATCAAAATTCCTCTTCTCCAGGTCATCCAATACATTCCCATCTATGCAAAGACAATTGAAGAGCTATGTGGGAAAAAGAAAGTAAAAAAAACAAACTACGCCCACCGTTCATGTGGTAGGGGCGCTATCTGATTTGGTACTAGGTAGGGAACCACCTGTGAAATATGAAGACCCAGAAAATCCCATTGTGACTGCACAAATCTTTGGCCACTCATTTCCAAACACATTGGTCGACTTAGGGCAGCCATTAACATACTAACTACAGGGCCTATGAAAAACTGGGCATATCAGCTCTGGAACCTACGACTACACTGCTGGAACTTGCTGACAGGTCTGTTATCAGACCGAAAGGAGTAATGCAGGACATCTTGGTCTATGTAGACTCATGGGAATATCCAGCTGATTTTTTAGTTATTAATCCAAAGAACAGGATGGACGAGCACCCATTAATTCTTGGGCAACCTTGGTTGGCCACATTTGATGCTTACATAGGCTGTCGAACAGGAAACATGACTATCACTAGAGGGGACTCTATAAAAAATATCATTATTTATCTGCCTGCCAAACCAAGATTACCCATGGTGAAAATTCACAAGCGTCCATGTACATACTGGGAGCAAAACATTCGTTCACCTCTGACACTAGTGGAAGCTCTTGAATTTAAGGATCAAACTGAAGATGATGTAATCAATAATTTTATAAGTAAACCACCCACATCTGGAAATTTAAAATGCCAGATGTTGAAAACAGTCCTTGAAGACAAAGCTCAAGAGGATCCTGTGACAGACCTTGAGGATCAACATATTCCCATAACCACAGTGCATAACAGCATACCTATTGAGAGTGAGCTAGGATTTTTTTTTAATATTAATGGCAATTTGGATGATGACCAAAAATAAAAGCTCATAAAATTCCTTCGGAAGTATCAAGGGGAATTTTCATGGGATTACCTAGACATGAAGGGTTTAGACCCTCAACTATGCACTCATCACATTTATACCGATAAGGAAATCCATCCCATTAGACAACCTCAGCGAAGGCTAAAACCGCACTTAAAAGAGATTGTAAAAGAGGAGTTGCAAAAGCTATTAGATGTAAATTTCATTTATCCTATTTCAAACAGAAAATGGGTCTCCCCTCTAGTATTTGTCCCTAAAAAGAATGGGAAATGGAGAATCTGCATGGATTACAGAAATTGAATAAAGCAACACAGAAAAACCACTTCCCCTCTGCTTCATTGACCAAGTCCTGGACACATTGGTAGGGAAACAGTTCTTTTCCTTCCTCGACGGGTTCAGTGGTTACAATCAAATCCAAATAGCCCCTGAGGACCAGGATAAGACAACCTTTACCTACCCATGGGTACTTTTTCTTATAGAGTTTTACCATTTGGGTTATGTAATACCCCAGCGACATTTCAGAGAGTCATAATCAACATTTTTTTTACTTAATAAATGAGGGGCTTGAAATCTATATGGATGACTTCACACCATATGGGGAGGATTTTGACCAAGCTTTAGAAACGCTATAAAAGGTGTTGGAGCGATGTATTGCTACTAGGTTATGTCTAAGAAATTAAAAATGTCACATGATGATGACTGAGGGAGTGATCCTATGTCACTACATTTTTGCAGCAGGAATACAGGTAGATTCGACTAAGATAGAGGTAATCCTTCTATTAGCTACACCATGTACACAAACAGAGGTACACAGTTTTTTGGGATATGCAGGGTATTATCACATATTTATAAAGAATTTCTCACAAATAGCCGCACTTTTGTATGCATTAACTGGAAATGTTGAATTCCATTGGACTGATAAATGTGACATTGCTTTTACAGATTTGAAGAAACTGGTCTCGACAGCACCAATTCTACGAGGGCCTAACTGGAAACTGCATTTTCACATCTCTTCATATGCATCTGACATAGAAATAGGGGCATTCCTTGGCCAAGAAGAAGAAAGAAAACCTTATGCCATTTATTATATTAGCACAAACCTCACTCCTCCCGAATTAAATTATACAGTAACCGAAAAGGAGTTCCTAGTTGATATTTATGCTATTAATAAATTTAGGCACTATATAACTGGCTATCAAGTACTTCTGTATACTGATCACTCTGTCATTAGATATTTAGCCAAAAAACTAATCACTAATGGAAGAATAACTCGTTGATTGTCGTTATTGCAGGAATTCGATATAACAATCAAAGATCATCAAGGAAAGCAAAACGTAGTCGCAGACTTCCTGTCCAAGGTTCCAAAAACAGACGACATGCTAGTAGTCGATGATCAGTTCCCTGATGAACATCTATTTGTTGTAGCAGTAAAAACACCATCGTATGTAGACGTGGCAAATTACTTGGCAGTAGGGAAGCTGCCCAGACATTTAACATCAAGAGAATGGAAATTGATTGTACAGCGCAGCACAATATTCTCCTGGATCGGTGGATACCTCTTCCATACAGGGGCTGACATGCACATACGTAGATGCATAAGAGAGGACGAAATCTATGACGTCTTACGAGCCTATCACGATGAACCTTGTGGTGGCCATTTCACAGAACACAGAACGGGGAATAAGTGTTACAATTAGGCTATTATTGGCCTATGATTTTCAAAGACACAAAAAAATATGTCCATCCCTATGATAGCTACCAAAGAATGGGCTGCCCAGGCCAAGCTGATGAAATGTCACTACAACCACAATTAGTAGTAGAACCAATCGAACGATGGGCGCTGGACTTCGTTGGACCATTCGACCCACCATTAAACCAGAAAGTATACATGTTGGTTGCCACAGATTATGTAACCAAATGGGTAGAAGAAGTAGCCTTGTCAAGAGCCACAAAAGAATTGGTAATTACTTTTCTTTCTTCGTTGTTCGTTTGATACGATTTGCCACGGGAAGTGATAACCAATGTGGGGCACAATTCATAGGTAATAAAATTGAAACCACCCTAAGGAATCACCATATCATCCATAGAGTTATGTTTCCTTACCACCCGCAGGAAAATGGGTAGGTTGAAATCACCAACAAAGTTCTGGAGGCAATCCTTACCAAACTGTATCAGCACATCACCAGGACTAGGCTACTAGATTACCAAAATCCTTATGGGTTTATCGTACAACCTAGAAAAACACCACTGGATATTCACCATATTAGCTAGTATTTGGGAGAGAGCCTATCTTTCCTATTGAATTCGAAATCAAAACTATAAGGACAGCCCAGGAGGTGGGGTTGGACTTAACAGAAGCCTAAACTAGAAGATTCCAACAAATAAATGAATTAGACGAAATACGACTACTAGCCCTACAACGCACAACGATTATCCAACAACAGCGAGCTAAGTGGCATGGAAACGTTATCAAGAAGAAGGTATTTCAAAAGGGAGATTGGGCACTCCTCTATGACTCCAAATTCCAAGATTTTTCAAGAAAACTACAAATAAGGTGGCTCAGTCCATACGAGATTCAGGAAGTACACAGCAATGGCACACTCACCTTGACCACCATAGATGCATCTGGTTCAACATTTCAAGTCAATGGGCATAGATTACACCTCTATCGCAAACCTCTCACGAAATAATATTTTTTCCAACAAGTACGAAATGACCCCACCATCCAAGTTGTGGCACAAGAAGGTGATAACCCACAAACTCAAGTACACGAGAAGTTTGCTACCATCATTTGTAAATAATGTATATAAATTCGTTACCTTGTTGTACATACTTCATACTCAAAAAATTTCTCCTCTCATCCTCTTGTGAGTGGCGTTTTTATTTTTCTCATTGTTCAATACTCGAACGGCTGTTGTTTAGTCCTCGAACGGCTGTTGTTGAACCGGATTGAACAACCGTGTTTTTGTTTTTTTTTTCTCATTGTTCAATACTCGAACAACTATTGTTCAATCCTCAAATGGTTGTTGTTCAACCGGATTGAATAGCCATGCTTTTGCATTTTTATTTTTCTCGTTGTTCAATCCCTGAACGGCTACTGTTCAATCCAATTGAACAACTACTATTCAATTAGATCGAATAGTCGTAAGTTTTTTTTTCTCTTGCTGTTCAATACTCAAACGACTGTTATTCAATCGTCGAACGACTATTTTTTAACCGAATTGAATAGCCGTGTTGTTGCATTTTTATTTTTCTCTTTGTTCAATCCCTGAATGGTTGTTGTTCAATCCAATTGAATAGCTGTTGTTCAATTAGATCGAACAACCGTAAGTTGAATTCTTTTCTTGATGTTCAATTCTCGAACGACTACTTCTCAGTTGTCGAACGACTATTGTTCAATCAGATTGAACAGTCGTGTTTTTGCATTTTTATTTTTCTCGCTATTCACTCCCTGAACGACTGTTGTTCAATCCAATTGAACAACTACTAATAAATTGGGTCGAACAACTGTGATTTGTGTTTTTCTCGCTGTTCAATACTTGAACGGTTGTTGTTCAATCCTCGAACGACTACTGTTCAACCGAATTAAATAGTCGTATTTTGCGATTTTTTTCCCCTTTCCATTAAAACTCCCCGAACGGCTGCTGGTTAATCCTATTGAACAACTGTTGTTCAAATTTAAAAACCTTGTTTTTACATTCTATTATTCCCTTTATCCAACACCCTTTCCCTAATCTACACTCGAGCTATAAAAGGCATCTTTGAGTAGGGAATGGCAGTTGAATAAGAGAGGGAAACGGTAAAATTACTAATATGGTGATTCCTTGGCACTATATTCCTTAAACAGGAAGCCGACATTGTACATACATGAAATGAAAGGATAAGTCCTCCCTAGTTCAAATATTTTATCATACAATACATAGCCTCATGATGGTATATATTTCTTCACTATTCGAGTAGTATTTTCCTCCAATATGAAGAAATGAGAATTAGAGGTATTAATTGTATTGGCATTCTTTTACTTCTCTCACCATCCCTAACTCTTAAGAGTTAATGAGCCTCCCTTCATGTATAGAAAGTAACTATTATGCGTTCCTGCAAATTTTCAAGAGAGGATACGGGGTCTCATCACAAGCCAACCTACCATGATCATAGGGATTTAACAAGTGACATGCCCACAATGGCCACCACACCAGGGTAATGACCTTCTCATCTGCTTGAAGGACAGGAGGTCTCATCACGAGCCGGCCTGATCACTCTGTTACAATCCTAGTGAATGGCACTGTGACTATCTGGCTACCACACCAGCATAGTGAACTCCTTATAAATGAAAATGTTATGATTCAAAAGGAAGTATTGTGCTTACATGCAAATTTTCAAGAGAGGATAGGGGGTATCATCACGAGCCAGCCTACCATGTTCATAAGATCTTAGCGAGTGACATGCCCACAATGGCTACCACACCAGGGTAATGACCTTCTCATCTGTTTGAAGGATAGGAGGTCTCATCACGAGTCGACTTAATAACTTTTCTACAACTCTGGTGAGTGGCACTATGGTTATCTGGCTATCATACCAGCATGGTGATCTCTCCACAAAATTGACATAATAACTATTTTTACATAAGGATCCCAGCTCATTCTTTTGGGTTAAAATAGCAAGCCTATCGAGGCTATGAATGCTTGCTAGTAGCAGTGGCTCTGCTTATGGTATGAAAGCATGTTTCGTCAATAACCAATTACTCTTATATATACTTTATCTTCCATTATTCGTCCATAATCTATTACTCGAATTAGTGATAATTATAATCTACCACATGAATAACTAACAGAGATATGCTTACATATTTGAACCCCGGGATGACAACACCAATCATTACCTGTCTCGGTCTTACTTCCGTTATAACTTTTCATTGAAGAAGGACATCATATCATAATAATAGTTATATTGTTCCCTCTCCCTTTCCGGTCTCTTCCGCACAAGATACAATTGTGGAAAAACTTCCAAATCCGACCTTTACACTGCATATGCTCGTAATTACTCAACCCCCTAAAACTTGAAAGCCACGACCTTCTCCTTCATGTACAGGTCATTATTATCAAATCCTGACATTCCCCGTTCGCATTCATGATTGGCGAAATCCATCTTGTACTTGAGGAAGTGGGTGCCCTTACTTTGATGGAGGGGGTGTAATTAGTCCTAAATTGGCAAGCATGCGAAATTTCTGCACAAATCCCTTTAGATACATCGACAATACCAAAGGAAAATTGCAAGTAAGGCATGAAGTTACCTGTGCAGAACCGCAATCTCTCTTTCGCCTGCATACAACATTCATTCGAAACAACAGAGCTAAGAGAGAATACAATCAAAGGAAGAGGCCCAGGAAAACATAATAGCTATGGGAGGAAATTCCCTTCAGAATGAGCCTGCAAACTTTCCAATTTCAGATGCAGCTAGCGCCATCCTCCAGCAAGCCGGCTGGCTGACATATGTACACTGATTACAAGGATTTGACACAAAAATTGCAATTGAGTTTCTGCAAAATCTGCAAGAAGGTCAGACTAGAATCAAGGGTCGAATTATACCAGTCACAGAGGAAATTATTGGTGAGTCTCCAGAATACCAGCAGAAGGAGAAAGATGGATAGAGAGACATCTCCTCCTACGAGAAGAAGTAGCAGCATACCAGGATCCAGAGGAGCCATTGGAGCGAAAAGGGAAAGGGATTAACCCTACCTCTCTACACCAACCATGGCAGGAGCTGACGGCATTCATCCAAAGGTTCATTACATGTGATGAACGTCAAGACGTGGTAAAACCTCGTTAGCTTAAACTTCTAGTTGTACTTAAGAAAAATATTTCAGTTCACCTACCTACTTTCTTAAATTCTATATTGCATGGCACTGTTGTTCAACTAAGAAGAGCCAAAAATCCCCAAGCAATAGTCAGTCACCACGGGCTAATTAAACTAGTCATCATACATGAGTTGGATAAACAACAGAGAGCCTGGGACAATTTTGTTAAACCTATTGCACAGGTACCTGAAATAAACCCTGGCGAAACTGAAATTGAACTTCCCAGGGTAAACATACCTAGAAGAAAAAGGACCCGAACTGCAACCTCAGAACCAGGCAGGAAAAAAGTTCCAAAACACTTCAAGGAACCTCGGACCTCATGGAGGAGGCATGACCATCCCGTCCTCTACCCTCAAGCCCTCAAAATTCACTCTTGCAACACTTCAAGGAAGAAATGGCTCGATTCCTAGAGCAAATGAGGGCAGATTACGAATCTAGAAACCTATTGGAAGCATAAGAGCAAGAGGAACTCATAGATAAGTCTGCCACTGCCAGCAATTTTGGCCACACTGAAGTCCTGCCCCACCAAGAGGAATCACAGGACGATGGGGCTCTGTCCCCTATTTAGAATTATGAGGTGAATAGCGAAGGGCAGGTAGAGGGGAGAACGGAATCAGAAAATTAGTCAGGCGACATCGTCCCTGTGGAGCAAAACATAAGCATAGAAACAATCCCTTTGACACCGGGAGGTAGCACTGCCCCACCCTATCGGGTCCCTCATACAAAAGTAAACTCTGAAAATCAAATAAGAAACACCATCACAGGAAACCCTAAGGTTGGCAACACCATTCCTGAAAATGGGAATACCGCTCCTCCACCACCTGCTGAAATCAGGTCAGGAGAGAATTTAGCTGAAAATAAGATTAAGAAATTGAGCAGGGCCTGCAGAAGATTAAATAAAATGGTGAAATTTGAGAGTGCAAGCTTCCGTGATCTATGACATTTTAAATTCTAAATCTTCCGGGCAATCACATGAGAAATTTTGGAACCGACGTGTTTCAAACTACCAACTGTAATTCATCATCAGGATAATGAATATTGGCTGATCAGACTATCCATTTATATACCAGGAAGAGAGAAGAAACGGTTAAAACCCAAAGAAAATTAAAAATGTTAAAAACGTTCAAAAATAAAATAAAAATAAATAAAAGTATAAAATAAACCAAAAAATACAAATCCCTCAACCTTAAAAGCTACAAATTAACCCAGAAAAATTATATAAGGACCAAGTCAAAAAATGAAAATAAAAATAAATAATATAAAACCACAAATAAAAACTAAAAAGCAACTACCCCAAGAAAAAAAAATGAAAATAAAACAAGAATTAAATCCATAAAAGTCAAAAAGTCAAAAGTTAATAAAAATAATATATATAGCTACATGAAAAACGTGATTGCAATGACATTTTTTCATGTGTTTCGTATTTTTCGTATAGCAGGGTCCATCGAAAGTATGCAACATGGGTACTCCTTGGCTGAGGAATTAAATTTTGCATCTAATGAGTAGTCCTGCTAAAATTTTGAGTAAATTCTTAAGGAGATAAGTTAAAAATACGAGTATATATATATATATATATATATATATATATATATATATATATATATATATATATATATATATATATTCAGCTAGCTTCCTAAATGGGACGCACTCCTCTATCCCCTAGGGTATGTCGCATACCAACCCTCTTCCTAACTAGAACTTTGTGTTTTCGCACATTGCAATGGTGTGAACCTCTCAGTCACCTTTCTTAGCTTCATTGAATCTACCCAATTTAACCAAGCTGACGAATGACCCCATCGCACATGATCCTACATGGCCTCCCATGCCCATGAAACTCCCTTCAGATATTCCAAAATTTGAAGGCAAGCAAGCAGAATACCTAGGTAATCATGTCATGATCTTTCACTTGTGGTGCTCATCGAATAGTGTCGTCAATGAGGAGGAAACACCACAGGAGCCATAAGTTGAGATTGAATATGCTTCAAAGGGTTCATTACATGTAGAAAATCAAGATCTTGTAGCAGGAGGTCATTTTGTGAAGATAGTTTTGAAATGTGAAATCTCTGCACTTTTACATAGTTTCGTAGCGTTTCCTAGGCTTAAAGCCAGGAAAACGCTATGAAAAAACATGTAGCATCCTTTTTGCCTCTAAATTCATTTTTTGCAGTTTTCAAGGAGGGAGATTGATGGTGGTGATGTGTCATGATTTGATTGACACCATGGAACAACAAAGGAGTGAAGTTATTTTGTGTAGAAGTCGTTTTTTCAACGCTACCAAAAATCGCTACGAAATTGTCATGTTTTCGTAGCGAGCATTTGTTAAAGGTTTTGGAGCATGTTAATGACAATTTTGGACACTTGGTCTCCTCAAACATGTCAAGGGAGCTTATCATCAAATACTTATGACTCGAAGGAAGTGCAGTGGAGATAGGTCATCAACCAAAGCAACTTTGAAGATAAGGGTTATGCATTCCTGAAAAATCTTTTCCACTGATTTTCCATAGCAACAATTATAGACATCAAACAGGTTAAATTCTACATTAGGGTCTAGTATTCTACAATCCAGATCAACTAAAGGGCTGTTCTCTGGAGAAATGACTGGAGGCTGGACTGGTCTGGCCACTTCTGTAGAATCAGCCATGAGTACAGGAGTTGGTTTGTCGATTTTGAAGGACATAGGCTGAGGAATCTTTGCAGAATACTTCATTTGAGATATTGGGCCTCCATTCTTGGGGGTTACCTATTTCTTGGTCATTTTTAATAATGAACGAAGCAAGCTTAAACGGTTTGCTAAGTTCCTTTACGAGAAACAAGGGTTTCTTGGCGAATTTCTACTGAAAATGGGGTTTCTGAGCAGGGTTTTTAGGAAATGAAAGGAATTTAAAGCTCAGAACATGTATTTAAAATCGATTTCAATAGAAAAATGGACCAGGGTATGGAAAAAACTGCGAGAAAGGGCAATTAGGGATTCTAGGGAAATTTTGACAGAGTTTCCCCCGAAAAATGGACACTTTTTTGCAGTAACTTTGATAATTATTTGAAATCGACAGGAATTTTGAAATCTCAGAGGGCAAATTCGAAGAAAAGTACCTGGAGAACCAGCGGAATTTGGTTGAAGACGTTGTAGAGGTGCTTAGTCTTCAATTTTTTGAAAATGGCTTCGTAGAGGACAATGTAGTACTTTGTAATGGAAATTCAGGGCAATGGGCGTTGAAAAATGGTACTGGTAGATTGAAAATGGCTCTGCAAAGTTTCTCAGGGTTCAAACGGCGTGATTTTGAGGAAAAATAGTTCTGCAATGTTTTTACAGGTTTAAAGCGAAAAGGTGAAAATTTGAATGAAAAATATAATTTTAATGTATTAAACGATGGTATAACCATAGTTAAATGACATTAAACTCGAGTTAAACGGGTGAGGTTTAGGGAATACCACCAGTGGTATTCGCGAGGGTAAATGGTGGTAAGCGGAAACTAGCTTTTCGAACGTGATACAACGTGGTGGCGACATGTAAGCGCGGGTGGTTTGGAAAAACCACCCATTTCGTGCGGCTTTGCCAAAACATCAAACGATTACTTTATGAGTGCGAAAATGTATTAGCGCCGTCGGATCTGGATTCAACGAGCGAATGGCCACGATCAAAAGGAAAGGTGCGGGGAAAAGGTAAGTTATCGGGTTCACTTTGAGCCATTGATCTTGGGAAACCGTCGCTATACCGACATTTAGAGAAAAGTGTCACAATACCGACACTTAGAAAAAGTGTCGCAATTGCGACATTATGCCCCAAAGCATCGCTAGACGGCTCCCTCCAAACGTCGCAATTGCCTCCAAACGTCGCTATTATATGTTTTACGAAGATATGGTAAGGAACTCTCTCTTGTTCTTCTTAGAAATAATTATATATAATTTTTTTATTTTTTTTCAAAATAGATTAAAAAAATTTTATGAGAAAAATTATTAATTCATCAATATGTGTGTGTTGTGAGGAATAATTTCATAGTTCAACTTAATGGTTCATTATATAATCATGTGAGCATCACCAATGATATATCTTAAAAAGCAACTGAAAATCCATGTGTACAAAATCGATGTATACTCTAGAGAGTGGTTCTCATATCACTATGTAAATTGTTGTATGCTACTTCAATAAAATTATAAGATAAACTGTAATACACATCATATATGCACCATAACAATTGCCATACAACTAATTTGTTTTAGGATACATGTGGCATTAGGCAACTTATACCAACAGAGATCCATCTAACTGACGCAGTCAGCGAGAGGGATCAAAGCTCTCGAGGTGCAAACCTTTTTTTTGAGTGCAAAACTTGAGAAAAGGTTTGCACCTCGAGAGATTTGATCCCTCTCGGCGCTTGATAGATCCATCTTATATATATATATATTATTTTTATTATTTTTATTAACTTTTGACTTTTTGACTTTTATGGATTTAATTCTTGTTTTATTTTCATTTTTATTTCTTGGGGTAGTTGCTTTTTAGTTTTTATTTGTGGTTTTATATTATTTATTTTTATTTTCATTTTTTGACTTGGTCCTTATATATATATAAGAATAAAAAGTTATTATCAAATATAACTCAGTCCTCAAACCTTCATTATCATACAAAATAAAATTATTTACAAAACAATCCACCTCAACCAACCAAAAATAAATTAAAAAAAATGAAATGAAATTATATACACATTCACAAAACAATGCACTCCAACATACAAGTTGGAGCGTCAATCGAAACCGATTTAAGTTCATTCAGATCTCCTACTGCAACTTTCCATGAAAATTGACGGCTAAATATTCCCAATCCCTACGCTCATCATCTCTTTAAACTACAAATAATTGACCATCCCATCGCCATCTTTATCAACTTTCTGTATCATCTTCTTGCAATCCCCAATCGCTAGGCCTTCTTTGAGATCCAGCGACCTTAGCACCGATTGGAGCTCTTCTACCGTTATCAAACCGTCTCCATCCCCGTCAAAAATGTTGAACGCCTTATCCAGATCCCCTTCTCCATCCATATGATCAGCCATCGCTTCTTTTTCTTCACCTCCTTTACCACGCATCGATTCATATAGCGTCACGAACTCATCAAAATCCACATACCTGTCGCCATTGACGTCCACGGTTCAAATCGTGTGGAGCAATTCTTCTTCGCCAATGCACAACCTGAGCTTTTCAAAAGACTCTTTCATCTCCTGCTGGCAGATTAGCCCATCGCTGATCTTATCAAAGGTCGAAAAAACCCTCCTCAGCTCCTCTCTGCCGACGGCATTGTCCAAAACCCCATTGATTTCATTATTCACAACTAAAGCTTTTTCAGAAGCTTTGATGTCGAAACAAGGCTTAAATTTCTTCAAGAAAACATATTGAAACAACAAAGTGAAAAGCTCGTAGAGAAAAACAGTTCTTAGTATCAAGCTTAGGATGCTTTGATCCGCTCGAAAGCCAAGAAATGCTCGAATTTCCGCTATTAAATCCGCATTCTTGAACTTTATGGAAACACAATCAATATATGAATGATATTTTAACGTCCACGAGATTAAAAATAGTCTATGAGACCACAAGTTTTTTTTGTTTTTTGCCTTCTAATTCAATCATTTTCTTACTCAAATTGATGATGAGCTGACCCAGCCTTCTAACAGTTCCCTCACTAAAAAGACAATTCCCTCACTGAAAAGACAATGCCACGAAATTGATGCTCACATACTGTGGTAATTGTCCATGATGTTTGTGAAATGAAATGTTTTTCTGATTCCACTGCCCGAGAAGTGTAAAAAGTACATATCCTTTCTTCCCAAGCTTCTTTAGGTCTCTTCCACCGTCTCGTTTCACACCAAATTTGATGTGAGTTAGTTCTTAATTGAGCAATAAGAACCTTTTCTCTCCACTGAATGTTAGCTCTAATGTATTCTTTTTGTTAGAGATCACAAGTGGGGTTGAATTCCTTTAACTCTTAGCTATTTGTGGGACATGCATTAAGGTAAATATTCCATTTTTGCATCCATTTGTTGTTTTGTCTCATCCATGGTTTCTTTCTTTCACTCATACTTTCATTGAAGATAACTTTCGGCCATTTACCTCCTCCCATTTTCTCAATTCTTTTTAGATACCTTATAAACGCACCATCGCAATTGCTTCTATGGGAGCTGCCCCTATTTCACTCAACATTATCTCATAAGGAACCGAACTTTTTATTTTGAACTTGCTTATGATCAAGCGTTTTTTATTTTTTTCAATTTGTTTCCATTTTGAAACAGGGATGCTACTAGCCCACAATGGAGTAGTCTTTAGTGCGACTTTTTGGAGTTTCCAGTGCTAGAATCTAGTGACAAGAATTGAGGTGAAATCTTGATTTCTATTATTTAAACTAGTTTTTTTACTGTAAATATAGATTCAACACCCTAAAACACCCCTAGGACACTTCGATTGTGCAAGTTACCCATCAAATTTCTATTTTCAATAAATTCTTGCTGGATTTTAAAGAAATTAGACCGGAAAAATCTTCAAAATGTCGCACTAAAGACAATTCTGCCCATAATTCACACCCATATAATAGCACTGGACAAACTAGAAGTCCAAAAAATAATTTGATCGTGTTCCAATCCCATAACTCTCTACATCTATTTAAAGTAATGGAGGTCCATCAGCGTCAAGTTCATGCGCAATGCAAAAAATAAAAGGAGTTGTCTACTGAGACGGAGGAATTTCCAGGACGGCCAAAATTGGCCGCAATCGGGGCCAAAAAATTTAATAAATCTTACAGTAACAATGTTTGAATCATGATTTTGATGGTGGAAATGGATTCAACACCATCAATAACCTCTAGGGCACCCAAAATATTAAAGTTTGATATTTATAACGTGGATTTACAAAAATCCCTACCAAATTTTCTTAAAATCTTACCAGAATTTCCATGATTTTCAAGGCGAAAAAGCAGTCTAATTAGACTATGACAAAATAAAATGATTTAATTGGAGTGAGTGGCGCGAGAATCACTCGTTCGACGTGTAATTTACCGAAACAAGAAGCGTTCAAAATTCTCGATCCACGCGAAAACGTCAAATTCGTGGGAAGAGATGGGCCCTTTTATTCGGATTAATCTATAATTGTTTTTGTTTTTGAAATCAATAATCCATAACAACTTACGTGTGGGCCAGGGCCTTCCTTTTTATCTCAGGAATTGAAAATTCTAACTCTTATTTATTTAGTGAGTGAGAGCTACTTGCACAAAAAGATACAATTAATAAAAATAAAAGTAGTTTTACCTTAAACATTTTTTAAAATGAAAATAATTCTACTAAAATAATAGGTATTTGGTTGAAGAATTGAAAGTTCTTACTTTTATTTATTTGGTGAGGGAGAGCGACTTGCACAAAAAGATACAATTAACCATTATATTTATTAATAAAAATAAAAATAGTTTAATCTTTTAAAATGAAAATAATTTTATTTAAAAAAATAATTTTAAATTAAAATAATAAGAATTTGGTCAAATCTCTTGTGGTTTTTGAAGTTTATATTTATAATAATTATGTGAAAATTTTATTGATTCATGATATTCAAGTAAAAAATTTGATTCATAAATCTATTTTAACTCTAGATCTATCCAACAATGTAAAATCAAATTAACCCACATAAATTTCTGAATTTGTGGATAGATATGGCCCACCATTCCGCCTAATCCATAACGGGTTACGTGTGGGACAGGGCTTTCCTTTTTTCTAAATTTGAATTCGTGTATAGAGATGGGCCCACCATTCCACGTAATCCATAACGGGTTACGTGTGGGACAGGGCTTTTCTTTTTTCGAAGGCATGACCGTTGACGCGTATCTTTGTAAACCGTACACCAGACGTGGTCTTTTCGCAAAATTAATAAAAATTAGTAAAATATGAAATTTTTTCTATTATTTATTTGTTAAGTGAGATGAGTAAGAGCCACGGAAGCATAATTAGTTTAGAGAACGAGTCTTGATCAAGTTATAATGTTTCTAAAAAGGCCCACGGCACAAATGGGTCGTTCATATAACCAGTGTAGTTGTTATAATTTTATTATTTTGAATGCTTAGGCTTAGAAGTGGGTAAAATATATTATAATTTATTTATTTACGGGGAGTGGGAAATGTAAATATTAACGGTTATGTGTAAATGTAAATCTGATTTACTTACAGCTAGTGAGAAATGTAAACATTAACGGTCATGTGTAAATGTAAATTTGATTTGTTTTTTCACATGTAATTGATTTATTTTTAAATTAATGAAAAATATGTCATTTAAAATAATTATAAAATAAAGTTTCACTTTTAAGGAAATGCATATTTTGTTGGGACCCTTTACCTTTTTATTTATCAAAAACCAAACCCATAATTTATCAAAAAACAACTTTAATTATATATATATATATATATATATATATATATATATATATATATATATATATATAATTTATTCACTTATTTAAATAATATTTTAATAATGTATATGATAAATTAATTTCAATAATGTTTTCTAAATATAATATAATTAGTAATAAAGTGTAGTGTAAATTAACTATATAACCATAAATTAAAATTTATTTTATAATGATTTATATTGGTAATTATTATATTTTAAATTTGTATTTAAATTTAATTAATAAATTTATGTTTGCAAAAAATCTTTTATATAACTAATGTTATGCATACTACATTAAAAAATTAATTTATAAAATATGTCAAAAAAATCAATGTAAAGTGCATATATATGTAAAATATATGTATTATAAGGATTTTAATTATATATATATATATATATATATATATATATATATATATATATATATATGTGTGTGTGTGTGTGTGTGTGAAATTTATATAAGTATAAATAACATTACTAAGAATTAATATAGATCTATTTTAACTCTAAATTTACCAAGGGTTCAAAGGAATCAAATCTCTTAAGGTGCAAACATTTCCTCAAGTTTTGCACTCAAAAGAGGTTTGCATCTTAAGAGATATAATTAATTTGAAAGCTTATTTTACTTGCATAATTGCACCCCTTTGCTTCATATTTGACCAAGTGAATAAGTTTTAGGTCAATTCTAATGATCTTTGGGCCATGTTAAGCTAAGTGGTCCTCTACCCTTGTCCTCCCAATGGCCATGTTATAGCCCAATCTGACCCCTCAAAGAGATACTTTAAGTATTTCATTGTATCAATTTTTACAAAGATACTTTAAGTATTTCATTATATCAATTTTTACAAAGTGAGTTTTCGATCACATAAATTTGATTACTCTAAGGATATGATACATAGCCTAATTAGTTTCATAACTTATCTACTTTATCTTATAATTATGTATATCCTAAACATTTCACCATAAATGATTTTTATATAACACTCTAGTGTTATCATAACCTCTTTTTAAATTTATCTATAACATCCAATTCTAGAAGTGATATTATTATTTTATTCATAGACTATTGGTTTGGGTTAAATTGAAATTATTCCTATTTGAATCTAAAATGCTAACATTGACTTCATAATCCATAAAATTATTTTCCTATAAAAAGTATAAATATGAAATTTTAGCATTTATTTTAGGAAGGGGAAATATATGATAAAATATGTATTATAATAAAAAACTTCTCATAAACTTAATTAACATATGGTTATGGCAACACATAGTTTAAATATATTCATTTTTTTAAATAACAAAAAATATTACATATGTTAAACTAATCTAGATTCACCTTAACCTAGGATCTACCAAATAGGAAAAAATAGATCTAGATTAGTTTTATTATTAATTATAACTATTAATTTTATATTTATTAATTTATACTTTTATTTTTATGTAATTTGAGTAGGTTAAAATGTTTTATTGATAACTATTATTAATTTTTTATATTTTATTGTATTTTAACGAAGTTAAAAAATTTACATGACATTAAAACATTTCTACAGACTTCACTCTTCTCTAAGAACTTACTTTTAATTTTTTATTATTTTTTAATTGAATCCCATGCTCATATTTTAAGTTTGAAAAAAAGAAGAAGAATGAAAATAGTATTATTATTATTATTATTAAAAAGTAACACGAAAATACGCTCTTACGGGAAGACATAACCTAAGCTGCTGAGAGTTGTTTCGATTTGGTAGTAGTGGTAGTACCAATGGAAGCTCTGCACAATAACCATGTGGACTGGACTAGATTCTCGAGGTCCTAGATGGTAATGTTTTTAAGCCATTCTAGAAGCCAGGAGGCTTGGGGAAGACCAGAGTCCTTAGAATTGTTTAGATCTGGTAGTAGTGGTAGTAGCCAATGGAAACTCTGCACAATAACCATGTAGACTGGACTAGATTCTTGAAGTTCTGGTTGGTAATGTTTTTAAGCCACTCTAGAAGTCAGAGGCTGTCTATTTTGAAGCTCGTTCTCTTTACTATATATTAGATTTCTTGTTCAACGTTCCATTTATCTTCTAATGAAAATACTATTTTAATAATATATTGTCTAACATTAAAAAGGTGTAATTTGAAACATAAAATAAAATTGAGGTTTAATATATATAAACAAATTATATTAAATATCAATATAAATCTATTTTAATAATTAAATACGTACAAAAATCAAAATTAAAAAAAAAAATTAAATACTAATATAACTTTATCTTAATTATATTTTAATTTATCTTTAAATTTCACATTACAAAAAAATTAATTTTGAGTGATTAAGAAATAGGTAATTAAAAAAAAGAAGAGTAACAACGATTTTAAAATAAAAATTAAATTCACAATAAAGTGTTTTTTTTTTTTTTTTTGTCTTTTTATGTGCACCACAAGAAAAGCTATATGATCCATATTACAAGATTCTCTATATCTGCCTTACTAACTTGGTGGTGTAAGTTTTGTAGGTATTCTCAAGGAAGGCATGGTCTGTTTATTTGGGTTGTGCTTCTTAATTGTATCTCTATATGTGCATTTCAATTTTCCGCACATGCTTCTGTATTCTCAAGGAAATTTTGAATGACAATAAAGGGATATCAGTTGTACAAATGATTGAAATGTTAGATCATGGATTGAAATTTAATTGAATGATAATAAATGGAGATCAATTGATAACAGGTGTGGGATTTTATTTTTATTCACTAAGATTTATTGCATTTTATAAAAAATGTAAGGATTAAATGCCTTTTTATTATAATTTCTAATAAAAGTAATATTCAAGAAAGGATTTATGGGGCTATAATTCTATTAATGTATTTGGTCAATTTATATCATTCTTTATATTTTGTACTCATTAAATCAAAAGGATGACATATACAATGCCATTGCATTAATAGTGTTATAGCTTCATAAATTTTGATAGCCTGTTATAACAAAGGTAAAAGCCTGCAAAAGAGTTAATCAAAAGTTTTGTACTTTCACTTTTATCAAAAAAATAAGTCATTTATGAATAACCCTATCAAGAGTGAACCCTTTTCATTTTCACATATTAAGAGATTGAGGACCACCCTCCCATTTCACATTAAATGTTATAATCTATTTTTTTAATAAATAATAAAAGTATTGTGAATGATATAGTAATAATTGATATAGTAATAATTAATAATATAGTGCATTGAAATTAATTTTTATCATAATTATAAAGTTAAAGATGAAATATTTCAACCAATAATATTTAAGATAAATAAATTAAAATTTCATTTAAAAATTAAAATTTATTCTAATAATATTTTAATAAATTCATTTTGGCCGGCCTTCTGGGAGATCCAGCGACCTGAGCACCGACTGGAGCTCTTCTACCGCTATCAAACCGTCTCCATTCTAGTCAAAAACGCTGAACGCCTCAGCCAGATCCCCTTCTCCATCCATATGGTCTGCCATCGCTTTTTTTTTCTTCACCTTCTTTGAGGCCCATCGATTCATACAACGTCACGAACTCATCGAAATCCACATGCCAGTCGCCATTGAGGTCCACGGTTCGAATCATGTGGAGCAATTCCTCTTCGCCAATGCTCAGCCTGAGCAATGTTTGTAAATCAGATATTGAATAGAAAAATGATTGAGTTATTACCCAGATTATTTACAATTTGAAGTAATTTATATATAAGTTTAAATATAGTTAGATTAAAGTAAAAAATTATGAAGATTTGGAAAAATGGAAGTTTATATAAGTGTATGCAGAAACCAGAAACCAAAACTAGAAAGCAAAAAGGTAGAGGTAAAATTGGAAAACAAGAGATTAGAAAAAAAAAAATGAGCTATGTTTAATTATATAAAGTCAAAATCTGCAATGATGTCTTATGATGAAGTTGTCTTTCATATTAGTCACATCATTAAGATTTGGTCTACTTTTCTAAAACCATCTTGTGTCTTCAGGATGAGCCACATTAGACACCTTTGGTCTACTTTTTTAACCACCACCTTATGTCTTGAGGATGAACCACATTAGACACTTTTGTCTTAAGGATGAACAACATTAGATGGTTTGAAAAGTAGACCAAATCTTAATGATGTCATTAATATCTTAATGATGTGATTAATCCGATCAAATATTAGTGCTGTGATTAATCTAAAAGACAACTTCATTATCAATATGGATCATAAAAGTCTAAACCTTAATGATGTGATTAATCCTAAATACCACTTCATTATCAATATGGATAAAAAAAAGTCTAAGATCTTACAATGATGTCTTATATTTTTAAAAAATTAGAAATTTTTTTAGGAATATTATTTTATAACTTTAAAAAGCACCATTCACAAGTCATGGTCAATAAAAAAAAATTGTGACCAAAATAAGCCATGAATGGCAATTTCACTATCAAATTCCACCCTTCATGGACATATTAATTTGACTTGAAAGAGACAATATATATCCACCATGTAGAGTTTTTACTCATAAAGTTATAGAATTTTACATTCAAATTGAACTCTTTTTTAATGAATGATTCTGAAACAAGTTATGCAATTTGTAAATTTTAAAGATCTTGATAATAAATTGTTAATTATTTTCCCTTTATAAATATACCTCATTTTATGAATTTTCTTTTAAATGCAATTTTTTTTTTTTAACAAAATTTATATTACCTAACACAAATAAAGTTTGTTCAAAATTGGACTATACTAATGTGCTTTGTTTATTATTATCTTAAGGCTTTATATTGTTATGGTCCCACATAGATATTCAAATATTTCATATAGATGAAATAGTTTATAAATGAATTTTAATGTTATTATCAATTTCTATCTATGTAATGCTTTACACATGGTTTGCTTGCAACCTTTATTTTAATATCAATTTAAGTTTTATAATTTTGGGATTGTGATTATTGTCCAACATACTCATTATTTTTTCATATATATTGTGACAACTGCATTTAATGATAACTAGTTGTTAACTAGTTAAAAGACATTTTTAATTACAAGAAAACACTGGAACTATTAATGTTTTGCTGAAAAGTTATTTTTATTAGTGATTAATTATGAATAATAAAATCAGTTATGGAAAGTGACTCCATAAAAAGTAAAAGCTGATGGTAAAATGTTTTCTAAGAACTAGAAGGTGGTTGGGGACAATTGGAAATAGTTACCTGTTCAAGAGACTGATCCCAGTGAGGAGTAGGGGTTCTGTTCATGGACTAAGGGAGACATTGTAATATCTTTTCCCTTTGAGCATCGCACTGTAAGCCTTCAAATAAATGCAGAGAACCAAAGAAAAGAACATTAAACCATGGAAAAAAAATAGATAATATCGGAACAAAATCTGTGTATGTGTTGAGAAGACTGGTGTAGATGCGAAGGGAGTAATTACCTACATATTGAGCAAAAGGAACCAGTTATGAAGGAGTTGCATTGCCAGTAGTGGAAAAGTTAGTCCAAAAACTCCTCATAGTTAACAAAGACACCTCCTCTCCACTAAGTCGCAGAACCATGAGGGCTACACCATTGTAATCCTTGTAAGTCTGGTAAAATCCCAATGGAAGCGGAGCCATAGCTCGAAGACGCAGCAATGACAAACCACAGAACGAAAAAAATCTACTCAGCATAGGCACAGTGACAATAAGCCGAGAATGATTAGGGTTGGCGGGGTTAACAATGCAACTCCCTCCGAAATGACAACCGTTGATCTTTCTAATTTCCACGGCGGAGATCACAACAGAGACCATCGAGAAACGCAACATATCGCGGAAAAATCCTATAGCTGGCCGATGGAATTAATAACCAATACTTCAACATTTTTTAGTTTGGACATGCCAGCTTTGCCTCGATGGTAATGAGGAAAAAGATCTTACCAAATGCGGGAGGTATATATATTCATGTTAACATTAAAGTTTGATGTCGACGGAAATAAACATTGAACATTCAAATAAAACTTTTAATGTGACAAGGAATCCCATGGTGTATGGTAAGTGGTGATTTATATGCGGATTAAGTTAGAACCTTAAGGAAGAGTGATATGGGTTATTAAAGTCGAATTATGTTAAGTGATTTTAGTATTATATAGTAAGTTTAACTTTTGATTATGGGATTAACTTTAGGGTAGAAATTATTTTTTATTTATTTTGGTATGTATGTGTGTTACAAGTGGTATCAGAGCAACGTTCATATGTTGGGACCCTAAGGGTCAACTAACAAATAATGATGTGTATACTGATGCACAGAGATAATAGAAGCATAACATGAAAACATCATGAGAAGGGGATCAACACAAAAACCACCCCAGGACACTAGGGAACCCCAAACACAATTAGTAGTGAGCCCTGAGATGTGGGTTCAGCTGAGTGTGGATCAGAACCAACAAACAAGTAGACTGTTGGAGGAGCAACAGCATTAAACCAGCTTATTGTTGAACACAGTACAACAACTACAGGAAGAGATGGTGCAAGTTCGAAGGGATATCGAACGATTAATGCAAGTGCAAGAAAAGATACTTACGAGCTTGTCAAACAAACAAAATCAAGAAATGGAACACCCCAGTGATGATAGGAACATGCAAGAAGGTGATGAGCGGAAAACAAGGGAACACACCACTTACAGAGTGGAAAGAAGCCCTTCTCAGTGAAGCAATAAGAACAAAAACTATAATGAAGCAGAGTCTGGCAATGTGTCAGACCAGCAAGAGGTTAAGAAGCAGAAAGTCGAACTTCAGGGGTAGTTTCGGAAAATAAAACCACCAACATTTGATGGTGAGGCTGAGGAAGTGGCAGAGGCGTGGTTGATAAACATGAACAAATATTTTCAGGTGTACGAGTATAGCAGCAACTTGAAGGCCAGATTGGCCATATATTAGTTAAGGGAGAAAGCCACTCTGTGGTGGGAAGAAGTAAAGAATGTTCGCAGCATTGAGGACCAAGATGTTACTTGGGAATCGTTCTAGCAATATTTTAAAGAAAAGTATTTAACATAACGTTTTTATGATGAGAAATATAAAGATTTTCATGACTTAAAGCTGGGACAAATGACTATGGATGAGTATGTCACCAAGTTCACCTCCCTGTTATGATATGTTTCATATATCCAAGAAGAAAAGGCTAAGGTACAAAGATGTCTGATCAGCCTGCCGACACATATGAAAGAGCGAATTGAATTTGTGAATCCCAGAACCATGGACGAAGCCATTAGTAAGGCACGAATGTGCTATCAACAGGCCAGGGCTAAAGGGGAGGTTGGTAAAAGTTGGCAGCCAAGAAAAGGATGAAAAAGAAACTCAAACTTCAAAGGAACCAAAAGAAATAACTTCAAAGAACCCGATGGCCAGCAAAAGAGAAGCCTATAGAGGCATCTAGCAAACCTGAGCAAGGGAAGGTGACCAAGCCACCTCTATAGTGTTGGGGGTGTGGTGAGGCACACTATTACAAAAACTACCCACAACGAGCAAGAAATGACACAATTACAAACTTGCAGGAAGCTTCTACAGTAGGTGATGTGGCGCAAAACATTATGTGTATCAACGCGGCGTTGGACAATCGACAGGCAGATTTTCAGCCAACAATGATTGTCTTGGAAGGTAATTTACTGCCTCAATCTGTTTCTATTTTGGTAGATACAGGTGCAAGTATAAGTTATGTTAGTCCCAAAATAGTGGAAATTTGTAAATTAAAAGGGCAAAAATTCAAAAACCCTTAGTTGGTACAGCTAGCCACGGGAGCAAAAAGAAAGGTATCTGCCAAAATTCCAAATTGTATTTTGGAAATTTCAGAACAACAGTTAAGCGTAGATCTGAAAATACTACCATTAGGGTCTTATGATGTTTTGTTGTGCATGGATTAGCTAGAAAAACATTGGACCTTAGTGGAATGCAAGGAAAATATCATCTATTATAGAATGCAAGATGGAACATGCAAGGAGATTCAGGGAATAAAGAAGCTATTACAGCTACGTCAAATTACAACATCCCAAATGAATAAATGTATAAGGAAGGGATGTCAGATATATTCTATTCAGGTGGGATATGCTAATTCCAAGGAAAAATCACCTATGATGGAAAACATACATGTAGTACAGGATTTCATGGATTCTTTTCAAGAAAATATTCTTGGATTACCACCAAGATCAGATATCAATTTTACCATTGAATTAATGCCATGAACATCATCTGTGTAAAGGGCTCCTTACAGAATGAGTGTTCCAGAATTAACTGAGTTAAAAATGTAGTTACAAGAACTGCTGGACAAAGGTTATATTTGTCCAAGTGTGTCCCCTTGGGGAGCACCAGTGCTGTTCATGAAGAAGAAGGACGGAACCATGCGAATGTGCATGGATTATAGACAACTTAACAATTTAATAGTCAAGAATAAATATCCTTTACCCAGGATTGATGATCTGTTTGATCAAGTGAAGGGGGCCACAGTGTTTTCTAAAATTGATTTAAGATCTGGATATCACCATATCCGAATCAAGGATGAAGACATCCACAAGACTGCTTTTTGTACTAGGTACAGGCATTATGAATTTTTGGTGTTACCCTTTGGGTTAAAAAACGCGCCAGCAACCTTTATGAGGTTAATGCATGGTATATTTCATCATTTCTTGGATAATTTTGTACTTATATTCATAGATGACATTTTAATCTATTCTAAAATCCAGGAAGAACATAAGGAGAATTTAAGAATTGTGCTAGAAATGATAAGAAAACACCAGTTGTATGCTAAGTTCAGCAAATGTGATTTCTTTAAAACAGAAATTCAGTATTTAGGCCATGTCATTTCAGAAGAAGGAATTGATGTTGATCTAGAGAAAATCAAGACAATCATGGAATGGTGAGTACCCCAGAATGTGACAGATGTTCGATCCTTTATGGGATTAGCTGGGTATCATCAAAGATTTATTGAGGGATTTTACAAAATTTCTTTTCCCATTACCTCCTTGCAGAGAAAATGAAAAGTCTTTAAGTGGACTATTGAGTGCCAAAACAGCTTCGAGAGGCTGAAGCAATTATTGACCACTGCACCAATGTTGAGGGTAGCTGACCCCAACAAAGAATTTGAAGTATGTACAGATTCTAGTAAAGAGGGTGTTGGGGCAGTTTTATCTCAAGAAGGAAAAGTAGTGGCATATGAGTCAAGAATGTTGAAGGAACATGAACAAAGGTACTCAACTTATGATTTAGAATTAACAGCAGTAGTACATGCGCTTCGGGTATGGAGACACTACTTTCTAGGTAAAAAGTGTGTGCTAAAAACATATCATAGCAGCTTGACTAGTTATTTCAAGAAACATGATTTAAACTCCAGATGGGCAAGATGGAATTACTTTCTAAGTGAGTTTGATATGGACATCTAACACGTGGAAGGTAAGGAGAACCAGGTGGTTGATGCTTTAAGTAGGAAGCTGCATTGTGTATATGAGATTTACTACAACCAACTTGAATGTAAATTCTTAGATCAAGTAAAAGAAGAAGCACAGAAAGATCCAGAATATCAATTCCTATGGCAACAAATGGAAGAGACCAAAAACAAGGAAGTTCTTCTGAATATGGAGTTAACCAAGAACAAATGCTAACCTAAGTTGTAGGTACCAAATCGGGTGGAAATTAAAGAGTTAATCATGGATGAATACCACCGAAGTAACTATGTAGGACACCCAGGATACTATAAAATATTAACAACTATTAGAAAAGTATATTTCTGGCCTGGTATGCGTAAAAATATTTCTTATTATCTGAATAAATGTTTAGAGTGTTAGCAGGTTAAGGTGGAGCATCGACATCCTGCAGGATTGTTGCAACCCATACTCATACCTGAATGGAAGTGGGAGGTCATATCCCTAGATTTCATTACAGGTTTACCACGGTAAAAAAGGCACAATGACTCCATCATGGTGGTCATTGACAGATTGAGTAAATCTGCACATTTTATACCTCTGTAGTCTACTTACAAGACTGTACAGATAGTAGACATATTCATGAGAGAAATTTTCACGCTGCATGGTATTCCAAAGACAGTTATCTTGGATAGGGATGTAAAGTTTACATCAGCATTTTTGAAGACTCTTTTTACAGGTCTTGAGACCCAAATAAACTTTAGTACAACTTATCATCCCCAAACAGATGGTCAAACAGAGTGGGTAAACCAAGTTTTGGAAGATATGTTGTGCCTGTACGTGATGCAGCACCCAACCAAATGGGAAGACTACTTGCATCTAGTTGAATTTGCTTACAACAATGGATATTAAGAGTCCCTTAAGATGAGTCCTTTCGAAGACCTATATGGGAGGTAGTGTTGCACACCCATAAATTGGAGCAGTCCTGAAACAAAATTAATGTTGGGACCCGGAATGCTTGCTGAAATGGAATTAGAGGTAAAGAAGATAAGACAAAATTTGAAGGTTGCACAAGATCGGCAGAAGATCTATGCAGATAAGAAAAGGACTTATCAGGAATTCAAAGTGGGAGACCATCTGTATGTGAGGATCAAACCCAAGAGGAGAACCTTGCGGTGGACCTCTTGTGCCAAGTTGGCTCCCAGGTTCTGTGGACCCTTTCAAGTTTTGGAAAGAGTAGGACATGTGGCCTATCGGCTCGCTTTACCCAGTCACATCCGAGTACACAATGTGTTTCATGTGTCTCTGTTGAAGCGTTATGTGCATGATTCGAAGCACGTAATTCATGGGCAGAATATTCAGGTAGGATAGAATTAAAAATCCTAACTTGAAATATGAGTTATGTATGAGAATTTGATAAGGAAATTTTTTGTTCGCAGGTAGAGCCGGACAGTGAGTTTCTGGTCGAGCCGCAACACATACTTGACCAGAGGGAAATTATGCTCCGGAAGCGAGACATCACCCAGATTAAAGTGCAGTGGAAGCACTTTGGCCCGGATGAAGCCACTTGGGAGGACGAAATATTTGTGTGTGAGGCTTATCGAGAGCTCTTTTTGGAGCTAGAGTGAAACACCGAGGACGGTCTTACTTCCAAGGGGGGAAGTTGTGACAACTGCATTTAATGATAACTAGTTGCTAACTAGTTAAAAGACATTTTTAATTATTTGTTTTAAGAAAATACTGGAACTATTAATGTTTTGTTGAAAATTTATTTTCATAATGATTAATTATGAATAATAAAATCAGTTATGGAAAGTGACTCCATAAAAAGTAAAAGCTGATGGTAAAATGTTTTCCAAGAACTGGAAGGTGGTTGGGGATAGTTGGAAACAATTACCTGATCCTTTGGGGATAAGAGACTGATCCCAGTGAGGAGTAGGGGTTCTGTTCATGGACTAAGGGAGAGTGTAGATTTTCCAAAGCTGGTAGAGACCAGTGGAAAACACTTAGCAATCCTGAATTTATTTATGGTACTGACTGGACTAGGTGTCCTGAGGTCACAGCGGAAATATACACTGTCAAACCATACCTTTCAGGAAGGGAGCACGGGGGCAAGAGGAGGACGTAATTGCCTCTCTTAAAGGTTAGGAGGACCATAGCCACAACTTGCATAACAGATAAGTAACTGTGTATGCTCAGTATAATTAAGTACTGTAATATCGCTAATCTAGGTATGTACATGTATTTTTCTTTACTAGTGACAGATACAATTATTTATGTGAAAATAGGATTGAGAAGGAATGATATTAATCTATGTATTATTAATATCCCAATATGCATATCCTAGACTTGTATAAATGTTTTAAATTAAAAATGTAGAACCGAGATTGTAATTAAAGTTCGGTATTTCTTTTATTATGTATAGGAAGATGTGAAAAATCTAGATTAAAATTTATACAGCAATGGCTGTTAGATATAGGAAACTAAAAAGAACAAGATTTCAGTTATAAGCATAGATATTTTACAGTGAAATTATTATATAGCAAAAAAATATTCCAGTTAATGAAATGACATGTGGAACTGGATAAATAGAAGAACATATATTTAAATTTATGTAGAGGAGATTGTTGGTCGAGGGTATCAGGTAAAACCCTAACCCAGGACACATTGTCCCTCAATCACTGTTATACTTGGACATTAAGAAAGGTGGTCTGGTCACCGGAATAAAAACTATTGTTACCAGATTGAACTAATGACTATCGATTTAATCTATCGAGGAAACAATAGAAATGATAACAAATGTTAACTCTGCAAATATCAACATTCAGTAATTTATGCAGAAGTGTAAACCTCGAATAAAAACTCAGAAACAAACATTTGAAAAGAAAATCTTTACAGTACAGAAAAGCAGAGGTCGGCCAAGAGCTTCGACCGTGACCAAAAAAATATACCCTGGGTAAACATCATCTAGAAATATGTAAGCTCTCTTTATATTCATATTTAAACACAATAGAGAGGAAGTAATATACATTTTCTTTGAAAAGGGTAAGACCAGGTGGAATAACCCGAAATGCAAGACCAGAAGGTCTAAAGCTATCGTAACAAAAAAAAAAAATAGGCATTTCATTCCATTATAAGAAATAGCAAGTTACTCTCTTAAGAAAAAATAAACAATCCAAATGGCACACAAGATTAAACAAGACTATTTACACAGCAATGGCCATATCCTAAAATTGCAATAAGCAAGGGAAAATCTCATATTCATAATTAATACACAGATAATGTTTACAAATAGAAGAGCAAGATATTATCCAAGTCCTCAAGAAACTTTGTCTAGACATTATCTTTAAACTTTACAATATATATATATATATAAGAGAAACAAGACCTAAACCAGGTCGACCGATAAAACTGAGCTTTGGAATTCATAGACCCCATGAAGGCTAGAAGTCCGCCTGAGATATTTAGGACCTCATTGACTAAACACAAGTATTATAAGTACCTGGAGGAATAGCTAAGCGTATTAGCCGTGACCGAAGCCAACCCAGAAATAGCTAACCTTTATGCCAAAAGATCTGCTAAAAGCGAATGCCGACCTACAAGTGTCGACCTGCATCAACAACCATAGAAGGAAAGTCTGTAAGGAATCTATTCAAGATGATAAACGTATTTTCTATTCAAATAAGAACAATGTTCAAGAAAATGAGAAAACGTTAAAGAGATTACCTGAGATTTAGATTGGTCTTTTTCCTCTGAGCATCGCACCGTAAGTCTTCAAATAAATGCAGAGAACCAAAGAAAAGAACATTAAACCACAGAAAACAAATAGATAATCTCGGAACAAAATCTGTGCATGTGTTGAGAAGACTGGTGTAGATGTGAAGGGAATAATTACCTACATCTTGATCAAAAGGAACCAGTTCCGAAGGAGTTGCATTGGTAGTAGTGGACGAGTTAGTCCAGAAACTCCTCACAGTTAACAACGGCACCTCATCTCCACTAATTCACCGAACCATGAGGGCTACACCATTGTAATCCTTGTAAGTCTGGTAAAATCCCAATGGAGGCGAAGCCATAGCTCGAAGACACAAAAATGAAAAACCACAGAATGAAACAAGCTACTCAGCGTAGGCACGGTGACAATAAGCTGAGAATGATTAGGGTTGGTAGGGTTAACAACGCAACTCCTGCCTAAATGACAACCGTTGATCTTTCTAATTTCCACGATGGAGATCACAACAGAGACCATCGAGAAATGCAACATATCGCGGTAAAATCCTACAGTTGTCCGATGGAATTAATAACCATTACTTCAACATTTATTAGCTTGGACATGCCAGCTTTTCCTCCGTGGTAACAAGGAAAAAGATCTTACCAAATGTGGCAAGTATATATATTCATGTTAACATTAAAGTTTGATGTCGACGGAAATAAACGTTGAACATTAAAATAAAACCTTTAATGTGACAAGGAATCCCATGGTGTATGGTAAGTGGTGATTTATATGTGGATTAAGTTAGAACCTTAATGAAGCGTGATATGGGTTATTAAAGTCAAATTATGTTAAGTGATTCTAGTATTATATAATAAGTTTAACTTTTGATTATGGGATTAACTTTAGGGTAGAAAGTAATTTTTTTTTTTTTGGTATGTATATGTGTTACATATATCTATGTATTTTGAAAACTTAATGAATTGAAAAGTTTAATATATTAATAAAAAATAATATTTATTTTATAATTCTTCATTTGCCCATGAATTTTACCTTGATGTGAGCACTCTATTATCCCGACATTAGTAAAATGTATAATAAAATATGCATGACACAAGAACTTACAATTTAATAAAATAATCTTAGAGAATCATAATCATGAGATTACTAGGTACACTAATACTTAGGTCCTCGGAGCACATTGAAGTTAGTTCCTGCCATCATTACACAATAAAAGGTATTTGAGATAAATAAATCTAAATTTTATTTAAAAATAATAAATTTCATTTCATAATATTAAACTTATGATAAAATTTAAATTTGTTTAGTAAAAAAACAAACTATAACAAGTCAACTAAAAATTGAATACACCACTGCACACATAATAATAAAAGAATATTTCAACCTTTGTCATACATAAAATATTTGGCTATTCACCTTATCAATATTCACCTTAAATTTTATATAGAGAAAGTTCTTATTTTATTGATACATTTTTTTTATTTCTAGTTATGAATTAATATTTGCATTACTAATTTGGTGGTGTAAGTTTTGTAGTGGGTTCTAAGGCATGGTCTATTTATTTGTGTTGTGTTTTTTAATTGTATATGCTCATATTACTATTTTTTAATCCAATTTTCCATACATGTTTCTCTATTCTCAATGAATTTTTGAATGACAATAAATGCATATAAGTGGGTACAACTGACCTTTCACACTTCAAAAATTTAATTTAATTTTGAGTGATTAAGAAATGGTAATTTTTTTTAAGAAAGTCGTCATAATGACAACCAATATTTATAGAGCTATAATTCTATTTATGAATTGGGGGAGTATATGTCATTTATTGGATTTTGTACTTGGTTAAATCCAAGGTATAACATATACTGCATTAATAGATTTATAGCTCCACAAATATTGATTGCCTGTCATAACAAGGTAAAAGCTTGAAAAACTATTAATCAAAAGTTTTGTACTCTCACTTTTATGCTACACAAATATTGATAGCTTGTCATAACAAAGTAAAAACTTGAGAAACCGTTAATCAAAAGTTTTGTACTCTCACTTTTATTAAAAATAGTAGGTCATTCATGAATAGCCATGTTAATAATGAACAACTTTTAATTTTCACATGTAAAGAGGTTCACATTAAATATTAATAGTCCATATTTTAATAAATAATAAAAATAATGTAAGTGATATAGTAGTAATTAATAATGCAATGCATGAAATTAGTTCTTACCATAACTACACGTTAAAGATGAAATATTTTAACCAATAATATATAATATTTGAGAGAAATGTATATAAATTTCATTTAAAAAATAAAATTTATTTTGATAATATTAATTAAATTAAAAAAATTTTAACAAAAGAAACTTATAGCAAGTGAACTAGCGACAACTATAATACTAGCAGTTTCCCCTAAAGGTGCAAAGATACACCTAAATGTTAGGTCCTTATATTACTAGTATAGTCACTTATTGTTGTCAGTGTAACCCCCTTATTGTTATTATTGTACCCTTGTAACCCCCATATTGTTATTATTGTGCCCTTAAATTATTATTTTTAGGTCGGCTAGGATTAAATTGTGGCCCCACTAGGATTACATTGTGGCCCCATGGACTCCTATATATAGAAAGGAGGTTTTGTAATTTGTATCATCCAAGAATTTTTCATTCATGTAATGTATTGGAGGTTGCCCCCTCAAAGTGGCTTATTTCTGAGGCGTTGATATCTATTTTCTTCTCTTTGTGGAGTTGGTTTCCCAACATTTGGTATCAGAGCTTTGGATTCTAGGGTTTCGCTGCTCCAAACAGGTCATCGTGGCATCTTTGCTATAAATTTTTTTCTACGAAGGTTCAGAAGATGAAATTTTTAGAGTGCGAAGAAAAAATCCTGAGGAAAATCAGCGCCAAATTTCAGAGCTTGGTTCGCAATATTTTTGGAGATATGATCTATGGAAGTTAGGTCTTTTTGCAGGCTCCTGAATTTCACTTAAAAATGTCATCGCGGAAGTTTCGCTATAAATTTTTTTCTACGAAGTTTCAGAAGATAAAAATTTTAGAGTGCGAAGCCGAAATCCTGAGGAACATTGTCGCAAAATTTTAGAGCTTGGTTTGCAATATTGTCAGAGATATGATCTGTGGAAGTTAGGTCTTTTTCAGGCTCCTGAATTTCATCTCAAAGTGGTGATCGCGGGAAAATCTTCATAAATCTCTCTCTGACCATCGGATTGGAATTCTGTAAAAAGTAACTGGAAGTACACGGACTGTAGTTTCCTGTCTATAAATTTCAGAGCCAAAGGAGTAAACAGTGACACGTGGCAAGTCGTACAAGTTCGCTCTATTGAACCAGTCCATAATTAGGTCATTGTGGGAGATTGGACATAAATTTTCCTTGAAGAATCCAAATCAAGTCAAACCTGTGGCATTTGAAAGAAGCTTCAGAGGAATACTACAGGGCTAAATTTTAGATATTGAGGATTTGCAAGTATATAGATAAGTCAATTTCAATATCGAGCTCCTCACAAGTAAGTAAAAGATGTGTATTTTTTTCTGAATTGCATAAGTCTTGTTTGAATAATCAAGTTGAATTGATTCCAAGGGCATATTGTAAAATAGATATCAGTATTGGATTCTCAAATGGCCCTTAAAAAGAATTCAACACCCATTAAGCCTTTAGAATGCTCTACTATGACTCATTGAGACGAATAATGGCAACATGACATATCAAAATTACAAGAGCAAGTGCAACAAATTTCGCTCTCGCAAAGAGCAACAAAAAATGACATGGAAGTTTTGAAGAAAGACATGGAAACTAAGATGGATGGTTTGAAGAAAGGCGTGGAATCTAAGATGGATGGTTTGAAGAATGGCATGGAAGCTAAGATGGATGGCATGGAAGCTGGCATGGAATCTAAGATGGATGACATGGAGCTAAGATAGAAAACATGAAGAATGATCTAAAAGAAGACATGGAAGGTTTGACAAAGTTGATACAAGAAATGTTTCCTAATGGTGACAAGATAGTAGAGGAAACTCATGATGAGAAAAAAATAAATGTTAATCGTGATTTCATAAACTCTAATGTTGGAGGGAAGAACCACCATATTCCAAAAATGGATATGAGGAAGTTTTATGGAAAGGATCCTGTAACATGGATACTACAGATGGAGCAATATTTTGATCTCAATAACATGCAAAACACACAAAATCTACGCATTGCAACTTTACATTTAGAACAAATACATTTGTATGGTATCGATGGCTTTGCTCCCATAAAAAAGTTGTCACTTGATCAATTTTTACGGAGGAAATGGTAGCACATTATGAGGATACAAGGAGCAACACTTTCTTTAGAAAATTGATAAATCTCAAACAAAAGTGTTCAGTGGGGGAGCACATTGAGCACTTCCAAAAATTGAATATAAGGGTAATTGATATTCCAGAGGAACACAAGATTGATCTCTTCATAAGTACTTTAAAGGATAACATCCAACATGAAGTTTGTGTTTCAGAACTTGATTCATTGGACAAGGCAGTCAGGTTGGCAAGAAAAATTGAATGTAAAATTATGGCGAAAATGAAGCCTACCACTCACTTCTATAAAGATGGAAGTGTTGCTACTCCTAGATTTCCACAGCCTAAAAGGTTGACACCGCAATAATTTGAAGAAAAAAGAGCAAAAGGGCTTTGCTACAGTTGTGATAGCAAATACATTAAAGGTCATAAGTGTGCTGAGAAGAAATTATTTTACATAGGTTGTGAAGAGGAAGAAGAAAATGAACAAGAAGAGGATATACACCAAGAACCAGCCCTAGAAGAGCAAGAAATTAGTCCAGCCATATCGTGTAATGTATTGGCAGGAAATACCACTGCTCAAACTCTCAAGATAGAAGGACATATCAAGAATAAAAAGGTAATAGTTTTGATTGATTCAGGTAGCACCCATAATTTTATTCATTGTAGGGTAGCCAAGGAATTGAATTTTTTCCTATACCCAACACCAGAATTTCAAGTGATGGTTGTAAATGGAGGAACTATAAATTGCTATGGAAAATTCCATAATATCAAGCTAACCATGGGGGAATATGTATTGAATATTCCAATGTTTTCCATTCCTATGGGAGGTGCTGATGTTGTACTAGGAGTACAATGGTTACAATCTTTGGGGATGGTAGCTTTTAATTTTCAAGAAATTTTCTAGAATTTTTTTTCAGAAAGAAAGGAAATCGAATTACGGGGTATTGCAGGGAAGCTAAGAAAGATAATAATCTCTCATGTCATGACAAATTGCACAATTATGCTCACTAGACGTTCCAACATCAAAATCATCTATTTTTGCAGATCTCCAAAAAGTCTTGGACAATCATTCCAAGGTGTTTGAAACTCCCAAAGGAATCCCACCTATCCGTGATCGTGATCTTGCTATTCATTTGATTCCAGGAAGTGTTCCTCCAAACATCAGGCCTTATAGGTATCATTATGTCCAAAAGAGCAAAATTGAACGTATGATTGCAGAAATGTTAGAGGCAGGTATAATTCAACCTAGTCAAAGTTATTTCTTTGCTTCTGTAGTATTGGTACACAAGAAGGATGGATCATGGCGCATGTGCCCGGATTATAGGGAGCTCAATAAGCTCACCATTAAAGATAAATTTCCCATTCCTATGATTGATGAATTATTGGATGAATTACATGGAGCATTTTATTTTACCAAGTTGGATCTTCGTTCAGGATATCATCAAATTAGAATGAAGACTGAAGATATTCCAAAAACAACATTTCGAACTCATGAGGGTCATTATGAATTTTTGGTCATGCCTTTTGGCCTTACCAATGCACCTTCTACATTTCAAGGGTTGATGAATTCCATTTTCAAACCCTTCCTTAGAAAATTTGTGCTAGTATTTTTTATGATATACTAATCTACAGCAGGTCTTGGAAGGATCATGTTGAACATGTTGACAGGGTGCTCAAACTATTGCAGGAGAAACAATTATATGCAAAAACATCCAAATGTTTCTTTGGAGTACAAGAGGTGGAATATCTCGGTCATATTGTATCTCACGAGGGTGTTAAAGTAGACCCTAACAAAATTAAAGCCATTAAGGAATGGAAAGTTCCCACAACCATAAAGCAGTTGCGAGGATTTCTCGGGTTAACAGGGTATTATCGCAAGTTTGTTAAGAATTATGGGAGAATAGCAGCACCTCTAACCACATTATTGAAGAAAGATGCATTTTCATGGACTCCTGAAGCAACTAAGGCCTTTGAACGTCTTAAAGAGGCAATGTGCCTAGCATCGGTCTTAGCTACACCAGACTTCACAAAAACCTTTATTGTGGAATGTGATGCCTCAGGAAATGGAATTGTTGCAGTTTTAATGCAGGAAGGAAGACCCATTGCTTTTGAAAGTCATCCAATCAAAGGAAAGTATTTACAGAAACCTATTTATGAGAAGGAAATGTTAGCAATACTGCATGCACTAAAGAAATGGTGAACTTACCTAATGGGAAGACACTTCAAGGTAAAAACTGATCATGATAGTCTTAAACACTTTTTGGAACAAAGACTATCTTCAGAAGAGCAACAAAAATGGGTCACAAAGATGTTGGGCTATGACTTTGAAATAATCTACAAAAAAGGAAAGCTTAATGTTGTTGCAGATGCACTTTCAAGAAAGAATGAAGAGGTGGAAGAATTGCTTTGTGCCATTTATATTATCCAACCAGATTGGATAACCGAAGCAAGAGATGAATGGAAGAAGGAAAAAGATGTATGGACACTCATTCAAAAGTTGCAGCAAGATCCTAGTACATCTGATACATTTAGTTGGAAAAATGATTCCCTATGGTACAAAGATCGCTTATATCTTTGCAAGAATTCCCAACTAAAACAAAAGATTCTTCTGGAATTGCACACTTCTCCTTTAGGAGGACACTCAGGATTTTTAAAACTTACCACAGGGTGAAGAAAGAATTTTTTTGGGATGGCCTTAAATCTGATATTTAAAAGTTTGTGGCGGAATGTTTGGTTTGCCAGCAGAATAAAGTGGAAACAATTAAGACCCCGGGACTTCTACAACCTTTATCCATTCCAAGTCAACGCTGGGAGGAGATTTCAATGGATTTTATCACAGGTTTACCTAAGTTCGAAGGAAAGAGTGTCATCATGGTGGTAGTTGATAGACTTACCAAGTATGCACACTTTTGTGCATTATCTCATCCATTTAAGGCAAGTACAGTTGCTACTACATTTATGGATAGAATTCAAAAGCTACATGGAAGCCCAAGGGTTATTGTGAGCGACAGAGATCCCATTTTTACTGAAAATTTTTGGACGGAGTTATTTTCTTGTTTGGGTACTCAATTAGCTCATAGCTCATCTTATCATCCTCAATCTGATGGTAAAACTGAGATAGTAAATAAATGTTTGGAATGATATCTTCGTTGTTTTGTATCTGATAAAAAAACACAATGGGTCAAGTGGTTACTTCCTTCCATACTGTAGCAAAAATGACCCCATTTATGGAACTTTATGGATATCATCCACCATCCATCACATCATCTTTAAGAGAAAATTAGAAAGTTCAAGCAGTGGAAGATCACATCGAACATCAACAAGAAGTTCTCCAACTCTTAAAGGATAACCTGAATTTGGCACAAAATTGAATGAAACAACAAGTAGTTCAACATTGCAACAATAGAAGTTTTGATGTAGGAGACTGAGTATTTTTATGGCTACAACCATACAAACAAATGTCTCTCAAGCAAGCTAAGAAGCATAATAAATTATCGTCAAAGTACTATGGTCCTTACAAGGTGTTGCAAAAGATTGGTACTATGGCATACAAATTGGAGCTTCCTGCTTCTTCACGAGTGCATCCAGTTTTCCATGTTTCATAATTAAAGAAGGTTATAGGTGAAAATCTTCCAGTTCAAACAATATTTACAGAACTTGATGAGGAAGGAAAAATCATATTGGAACCTGAAGCAGTCATAGAAACAAGAACTCGACAGCTATGGAATCAATCAATTTCAGAGTATCTCATCAAGTGGAAGAACTTACCCACTGAAGATTCTACATGGGAGGATGAGAATTTTATATAGAAGCACCCAGAGCTACTCAAAAGTTGAGGACAACACTTTTTTGAAGGAGAGGGGCATGTTAGGTCCCTATATTACTAGTATAGTCCCTTATTGTTGTTAGTGTAACCCCCTTATTGTTATTATTGTACCCCCCGTAACCCCATATTGTTATTATTGTGCTCAAATTATTATTGTTAGGTCGACTCAGGATTACATCAGGCCCCACTAGGATTACTAGGATACAATGCAGTCTCGTTATTCCTATACATAGAAATATGTTTCACAATTTGTATCATTCAAGAATTGTTCATTCATGTAATGTATTGGAGGTTGCCCCCTCGAAGTGGCTTATTTCTAAGGCATTGATATCTCTTTTCTTCTCTTTTTGGAGCTGGTTTCCCAACACTAAGGTAGTTCATCTCATCAAGATTTGGGAAGATTTGTCTTTCATTGTTGTGCTTGAAGTAGCAATTTTGTCTTGTGGCTATGCATACAACATCCTGAATGAATTATCACCAAAATATGTCAATTGGGCTCACCCAAATTTCAGGATTGGGAGTGCAGTACCCCAAAAATCTGCTAATGTAAATTTTAACCACAACCATGTGGGACTTGTACATGATCCTGCTAATGCAATATCAAAAGGCTATAATCCATGTGCTAATCATGTAAATATTGGAAATTGGCTAGAACAACATGTGATTGTGAGGACATGAATAATTCTGTTTACCGTGACTTGGAGGAACATGCAATAGGACAATGCCCTACAAAAAGGATGAGGTAAAGCTCAACCATGTTGATAAAGAGATGCACAAGATAGTAGTGGATGAATTGAAATACAGAACAAAGGAAGAGGTTGTCAATGGCCCAATCGCAAAATTGTTTGATACATATTGACACCAGAAAATACAGGGATTCCGATTTTATATCAAAGAACAGAAGTAATTAATGTGTTCCAATTGACATCCTGGATTGGTGATTGCCTTGCCCAATCCATGCATAGAATGAAATTTTATTGCAAATGAACAAGGATATTTAATGATTTCCTTTCACAAATGTTATCCATGCTTCCTTGCCTTTATTCTATCAGAAATAGTTTTTACCTTAGTATTAATGCATGATTTTTTTTTTTCCATAATGTTAAATTTCCTATTTAGAAGGTTAAAATAATTTATTAATGCTATATTGTAGTTGTAATATGTTATGAAAGCTATATTGTAGTTGTAATAGGCTATTAAAGTTATGCAAACAAAACGGAGAGCTTGGTATGGATGTTTATGGTGGAAAACAACTATTTGTAAAATTGTCAACATTCTACCAGAAACTCAACTCAACTTTGCAGGCTCTCTTGGTATTTCAATGCCAATTTCTAATTTTCTAGTGTCTCATATTGTATTTCTCTAGTGACAATAGCATGCTTGAGTTGCTGCATAATGGAATTATTATGCATTTGTGTTATTTGAAAATGTTTGAAGCAATTAAATATTTAAAATATGTCAAGCATTTCAAGATTGGAAAAAAGAAGAAGAAATTGTTTTGCATTTATGTTATTTGAAAATATTTAGAAGCAATTAAATATTTAAAATATGGCAAGCATTTCAAGATTGGAAAATAAAAAGAATTATGTTAAGGAATAATTTTAATGAAACCCCTTAATATAACTGGCTGACATAATTGAACTGAATAAAATTCCTAAATTTTAAATAAATTTAACCCAAAAAATAAAATAAAAAAAATCCAAATTTTAAATTACATTGTTGAAATGGTAAAAATCCTTAAATTTTATCTCCTTTTTTTTGCCATCCCTAACTACAGTGCAAACTAATTTATCATCATTATTCAAAGTCACACCTGAAATATCCACATATTATCTTATAAAGAAACAAGCTTTCTCAAAAAAAATTATTCCTTATTTAAAAAATAAAATAAAAATATTTCTTATTTTAAAAAACACTCCTATCATAAACTCACTTGCCCATTTTGAATTTGAAAGCAATTTTTCACCACCGAGCCGACATTCTGCCGCATCAACTCCGGCTAAGGCAGTGGCTGAGGCAGCCTCCTGCAAATATGGACTTTGTGGACTTTGAGTAGACCCTTTGAAAAGATGTATTATTCAATATTATATTGGGAAACAAATATTATGATAAAAAAACTAATCAGAAGTTATAAACAAAAACTAATTTATTTATGTGAAAATATTAAAAAAAAATGAATTAATTTATATGCGATAAAAAAAAAAATGAAAACTTGTTTTCTAAACCAGTAAAAAAAAAATATATTTTATAAACATATTTGAAACGGTGTATTAATTTAAAATACAAAACTCTAAAACATTTTTTACTATAAATTTTAAAATACAAAACTTCACTGTTCAATCTTACTTACTCTCTAATTACAATTTTAAACAGAACTCATGATCCTCACCAAAAATATAGTCATCTATTTTAGAAGTCATGGAACTATAATTTAACAACTTGTTAAATGTCTTAAAAGAAAATTATAAAAACACAGTGACTTAAAAACAAGTGTGAAAATTAATGATTTTCTTAAATTCACCCAACAACAATTAAGCTTTTAGACTTTCTAAATATATATTTTGAATAAATTATTCTGCCAAAATGAAATTCATTGCCATTTTAATAATTATCCATCAAATTTATATTATATAAAACGAATAACTACTAATATTAAAAATAAATAAATAATTAATATTCACTAAAAATAACAATAAATAAAAAAATTATTCTTATCCAAATCATTCCACAACATCCAAAATTATTTTATAAAATTACCCCTTTTCATTATTTAAATGAAAGCCAAATGTAAATACAATAGCCTTGCCTACTTAGAAATTTTCTACCATCATAACTTTCCCTACTATTTCCACAACACACATAACTACCACCTGATGGTGGAATTATACAGTAAGGAATACTATACGGGCAATTGTTGTGATTAGGGTCGCACCTTTGGGTTTTGTCACAATTGTAAATAGTTTGAGCTCCAGCTAAAGTACTAGGATATGAAAATAATAAAAAACAATGATTTATTGATAAATAAAATTTAGCTAAAATTGAAATTGAAATCGAAATATATATATATATATATATATATATATATATATATAAGATCAAGAAAATGAGAACAATCAACATTTGAAGGAATTTTAGATTCATAGCTCCTGCATTCACTCTCCTCATTGTCAATATAAAACACTAACTCTGAATAACCAAACCAATGGAACGACCTCTATTTATTCTTGGTTTCTCAACAAAAAATACTAAAAAAAACTCATAACTGAAGCACTGTTAGTGGTAATAATGTCACTGTACTAGTAATCTTTCCCAATATATTTCACGTACAATGGAGATTGAAGTTAACTTCAATACTTTATGTTCCAAAATGCAATCATTCTTTTTTTTTTTATCCCATCCAAATTAACTTCAATACTTTCCACTGCAAAATGCAATCATTCCATTTTGATCCTCTGGCTTTCGAAGTCTCGCTCTGTTTCAGAGACTCGAAGGAAAAAAGTAATACCGTGTTCCAAAATGTCATTCCTATTTTATGCACTTCCTTTCCCGTCGCGAGGTTTTGTAAGGAAAAATCAATACGGTGTTCCTATAGGTTGTAGACAGAACGTATTATTGGTGCATTCTTATATAACACACGAAAAACATGCTTGTTCATTTTCGAATTTATTTTGAATGTGCCAAGAGTTTACTGCCAGGCACACGATCAGTAAATTACGTCAGATCCAACAGTGGACAATGTGACAGTTGTTTACTTGAATCAACGACAGAAAATAAAAAGGTCGACTATGGTGAGAGGTGGAATGATTCAAAAGTAAACATCTTAGGTGTAAAAATGTTATTATACAAAATTAGGTGTACCAAAATTATTTGTAAGTTTGAAATAATTTATATATTAATAAAATGATATTATGGAAATTATTTCAACATGCATGGGCTTTTGGAAATACTAATTCCGTCCTCCGTATAAAATTATTTACAAAACAATCCACTTCCACCAACCCAAAAAAATAAAATGAAATTATATACACATTTACAAAACAATGCACTGCAATGGAAATACTAATTCTGTCCTCCGTATAAAATTATTTACAAAAAAATCCACTTCCCCAACCAAAAATAAATAAATAAATGAAATTATATACACATTTACAAAACAATGCACTGCAACGTACAAGTTGGAGCGTCAAGCCAAACCAAAAACCGAGTTAAGTTCATTCAGATTTCCGTTGCAACTTTGAATGAAATTTGATGGCTAAAGCTTCCCAAACCTTGCACTCATCATCTCTTTAAAGTCCAAATAATTGACCATCCCGTCGCCATATTTATCGACTTTCTGTATCATCTTCTTGCAATCCCTAATTGTTCGGCCTTCTTTGAGATCCATCGACCTAAGAACCGACTGGAGCTCTTCTACCGTTATCAAACCATCTCCATTCTCGTCAAAAACGTCAAACGCCTCAGCCAGATCCCCTTCTCCATCGATATGATCCGCCATCACTTCTTTTTCTTCACCGCCTTTACCGCTTATCAATTCATACAACGACATGAATTCATTGAAATCCACATGCCCGTCGCCATTGAGGTCCACGGTTCGAATCATGTGGAGAAATTCCTCTTCACCAATGCACAACCTGAGCTTTTCAAAAGACTCTTTCATCTCCTGTTGGCTGATTAGGTCGTCACCGTTCTTATCAAAGGTCGACAAAACCCTCCTCATCTCCTCTCCGTCACCATTGAGGTCCACAGTTCGAATCCTGAGGAGCAATTCCTCTTCGCCAATGCACAACCTAAGATTTTCAAAAGACTCTTTCATCTCCTGTTAGTTGATTAGCCCGTCACTGTTCTTATAAAATTTCAACAAAACCCTCCTCAGATCCTCTCTGCTGACCGCATTGTGAAAAACCCCATCGATTTTATTATCCGCCATTAAAGCTTTTTCAGAAGCTTTTATATTGAAACATGGCTTAAATTTCTTCGAGAAAACATATCAAAACAACTAAGTGAAAAGCCTGTGGTTCTTAGTATCAAGCTTACTATGCTTTGATCTATTGGAAAGCCAAGAAACCCTTGAATTTCCGCCATTAAATCTGCATTCTTGAACCTTGAAGCCCATGGAAACATAACCAATAGGAGTGGTCTAACAAGTGGCAGAATTACCCGGATGACTAAAAATAGTCGGAATCCAGTGGAATTCTGCCTTGATTTAAAGCAATGGCTGCACATCAGCTTCAAGTTCACGCACAGTGCAGAAAATAAAAAGATTTAATTGGAGTGAGTGGTGCGGGAATCAGTCCATCGATGTGTGGTTTACCAAAATAGGACACGTTGAGGATTCTCGATCCACGCGAAGACGACAGATAAAATGTCGAATTTGTGGGAAGAGGTGGGCCCTGTCATTCCGGTTAATCCATAATGGCTTTTCCTAAACCGATTAACCTAAACAGAGATGATGGATGGAGTGTTAGCAGATGCTAGATTCTTGCCCTTCACTCATGGTTGAGGTTTTTCTTTCCGTCCTTTTCTCCCTCCTGTTGGTTCTCCTCTTCTTAGCTCCTCTTGCTCCTGGTCTCTTTCTCCCTATAAATTTTTCTTTGTCTAGATTTTATTCTAATTTTCTTTTTGATTTGATTGTTTTTAGTTATTTTCAATATATAATGTAGCTATTATATTATAATTCAATATTTTATATTTACTAATTAGTTAATTTATTTTTAAATTACTATATATATATTTTTTTTCACAAAGAAAAAGTTCGTAATTTTATTTATGAGAAAACAAAATTACATGTTGCATGAGCTGGTATATGTCCAAAGACATTCAATTGCCGCAAATAATAAGCAAAGGGGATACAATTAAGATTTTCTCCCCTTCTTCTTTTCAACCTTACGCCAAGCACCAAGTGTTGGCTCGGTCTCGATAAGGACAAGCTGATTTCCTTCTATAGGTGCTCCATTGTCCTTATCAGAGTCAGATGTGTCTGATGTATGTGTTCTTTTGTATCCCCCACTGTCTAGTGTTCCAGGTACCATATCCTGCTGAGTCTTTGTGGTGGTGTCGAGCTGCTCTTGCATTTCCTGTTCTTGTGTGCCCAAGGAAGTATCTGTTTGTTGATTCTCATGTGGTGTTGGTTCCACTTCTTCTTCCTGTAGTTCTGGCTCTTCAGATGGAAATTGCCAACCTTTTGCCGCTTTGCCTGTTTTCTTCTTTTTCCTGTTATCCCTTTTTGCTGCCGGGCACGAGTTTTGTAGGTGGCCTCTGCACCTGCATATCCGGCATCTGAAGGCGGTATTCTCATAGTCTAAATGCTGTGTCCATCTCTGTTGTTTGTTGTTCAGCAAAATGGACTCTGGGAGTCCCTTGCTCAAATCAACCTCCACACAGATTCGTGCGAAGCTGAATATGCGCTCTTCCAGGCGTTGAGTGTCTGTTTTTATGTATCTGCCAAGGGTGTTTCCAATGCAGCCAAGAACATTTTCATTCCAAAAATGTAGCGGGAGATTGTAGAGCCTTACCCAGACTGGCATTTTGGTCACCTCCATGGTGTTAGCATCAAAATTAGGAAACCATGGTGTAATAAAGAGTCCCGTGGAGCCCCAGAACCATGGTCCCTGGCTGATAATGGCATCTCTGACCTCAGTGGATGTGAATTTGACTATGAAGAATCCTTTAGAACATAGGTGTATTTCACATTCCATGGTCCAATTTGTAAAAATCCAATGGAACAGCTCCATTGGTTTGGGCCAGAAGCAGTTGAATCTGCCTATAATTGCTTGGGATTCGTAGGCAGTTCTATGCAAATCAATGTCTAGACTGTCTATGTTTATTTCAGGCACGCTGTCCTGCAGTTCTACAATATAAGGCTTGGGAGAACTATTAGCAGGGGCGACAAGAGCTGTGGGAATGTTTCTGTCCCCCTGTAAAACATTCCTATATGAACCTCTTGTGGGTACTGTTGTGGATGCACCTGCACCCATGGAAGATCCATGTGCCCTGTTTTGGCCCATCATTCCACCCCTCAATCTGAGGTTGAGGCAGATGGATGACCCAATGATAATGGAGTAGTCGTTTACCGAGCAGTGGTCAGCAAGAGCTTTCCCCCCAGAAATCAGAGACTGTGACTGAACTGGGTAGCCAGCCATAGACTGAATAGCTTCCTTCAGGTGTAGAATAGAATCTATAGTTCGAATCCAAAGAATAAAGCATTTACCTACAGGAGGCTTTATGAACACTTGATATGGAGACGAGTCTACCTGAGAATCGATGTAGCAGACTTGCTGGCTGCCTTTTTTGGCTATAGGCACATCATCGTGGGCCTGTTTCGGGCTCAGAAGTTTCGAGTGCAGCGACAGTGAACCCATAAGGTCTGTATTCCGCGAGACAACATCTTTGGAGAAGTGAGTAGGCCCTTGTAGCCTATGTTTTAAATACTGTTGTAGATGCCACAATGCAGTCAATCCCCAAGAGCGCTGGTCCGATGCCCAATCACAGCCCATCCTCGAGGTCCAGGGCGTAAATGTGAAGGCCGGAATGAATCGGAAAAAGACAAGCCGAAACCTCTCCCAATAAACTAGAAAAACTGATAACCCAGCATGAGAAATCGACCAAAAAAACAGAGTATTGTGCTCACTGTCACCATGGGAGGTGCAGCAGAGCACAAAGCCTGTCGCTGGTACAAACCCAAAGCCACCAAAGAGCCAATGGCACACGCAGGGACTTGTATCATACCTCGCAATAGTATTTGACAGAGTGGTCAGGCACCAGAGCTTCATTCTGTTGGTTCTGCAGGGAGTCCATGAGCCTGACTCAGCAGAATAATAGAGGCCCACAGGTGCGAATGGATCCTCAGCCCAAGCCAAGTCACAAGGAATAGAACTGGTACTGCAAAATCGCATTCCATGGAGGCTCTGCCTGAGCAGCGATCTCCAGTTCGCGGCGGCGATGGAGGACTGAAACCCTAGAACAAAAAAATTCACTCCCGCGCGCGCCATTTCTCTCGTTGATACCAATGTTATCCTTGTAAATCACCCAATGAAATTACTATTTATATTAATAACTAAAGATTAATAAATAAATAATGTAGTTATTGGATTATAATTCAACAATTTTAAAATTACTAATTAATTATTTTATTTTTAATTATTATAAATATTAGAAAACTAAAGATAAATTAATTAATTAATTTTAATAATAGCAATAATAACAGTTAAAATGATGTAATACACAACTATTATTCTTTAGATTATTAAATTTTTTAATCTTTTTATTTGTGTCGTGCTTCCTAATTGTATATTGTGACAACTAGCTTAAGTGCTAACAAGTTGTTATGTTATTTATTTTTAAAGGGACTAAAATATTTATTCCTTTTGAGAAAATTATTACATGATGAACATAAATTAATTATGTTTTGTTGAAATAAAATTTAATTATGGAATAGTGGCTCCATAAAATGTTAGAAGACTGATGATAAAGTATTCCAAGAACTGAGAAGTGGTTGAACAGAAAAAAGTTAACACAGTTACCTTTTCCTCTAAGGAAAAAAGTACATCCTAGTGAGGAAAAGGTTTTTTGTTCCATGATTGAGGATAGGAAGGGAGAGAGTGGAGAATTCCTGAGCTAGTAGTGACCAGTGGAAAGCACTCAATGTTCCCGATTCTTGGAAAAGAAGTAATGGACCAAGGGTCTTGAGGTCACTTCTGGAAAAATTATGTCAACCTATTTGGCTCAATGAGGAGCACGAGGGGAGACAAGGATGTAATCGCCTCTCTCATGGTAGGGAGGACATCATCATCTAGATTGGAACAAGATAAGTAAAACAAAACTGCAGAAATATTAAGGTATTGATATACTATTTAGACATAAATTTCTTTATTATGCAGGAAAGGTTTTTTTGAAAATTAGGGAATAAAGATGTTTGCATAGTGAATGCGGTAGAAAAGAACAATATATGTAATTCTTGTAAATTAGACTAGATGTCACAGTGGTAATTTTTATGTGTATATGTGGACTGTGAAATAAATTTTATATAATAAAGTTATTACCTGTATTTCAAAGAAAATATGTAGCGTGAATAGTAAATAAGTTACCAGGTTAAATCATTTCAAAAACATCTATTAGAAAAAATAGGAACCAACAGAACTGTTAGTTCAGGGTCCTGAGTCGAGACCCTAGACCCAAAAATAGGTTGTTCTTCCATAATATATGTATACACAGACAGTAGAGTTAGGAGCAATAACTATAAAACCCAGATGGTCTGGACCTCTCTAATTAACGGAGAAACTGGAAAATAGTAAATAAGAATAAAATGAAATCTCTGCAGAGAAATGAAATGCGTACATTTAAAACTCTAGAAAGAACATACATAGTAAAACCCAGAAGAGTAGTAGCCTTTGCAAGAAATAAACTAACTATGAAAACTCTATATCTGTAACAATTATTAGAAAGAAAAATACTAACTTTATACAGGCCAGAGTGATAACTGCTATTTAAACAGTTTCGGGAGTAATAATGTAAAATTCTAGCAAAGTGAAGAGAGAAACACGATATATATATATATATATATATATATATATATATATATATATATATATATATATATATATATATATATATAATGTAATAAAACCGAAATGTTTTAATGCAATAGTTTTTTCACCAAAGCGAACCTTACAGAAAGTAAAAGACAAGAATTATACAACCACAAAACTTGAGGTTCCAAGCCGAAAGCCATGGCGGAGTTTTAAAATTAAACATTGCTACAAAGTAACTAATCCTCTTAGACAAATTCGAGTGCTCTTTTAATAACCAGGGTTAAACCCTTACAAAATTTACAAAAGATCTCCGAGAATTACACCGGGTGGAACCCTCGAGTACACGAAAAAAGACCAAGAGAATGGTAATGCAAGCCATGAATCTAGATGCACAAAATTATAACACCAATGGTGCCAAGAAACCAAAACCTGGAGGGCTTCACACCGAGACTAAGAGACTAGAAGAAAACCGGTACCTGTTGGCAACAAAGGTAGTATTAGTATGAGGTTGAAATGCTTCCGTGGGACAAACACACAACCGTAGCCCTTGTCAATAGTCCACGAAGACATACTTGCACAATACAAACTCAAAGTTAGAAGTGGAAACCATTCATAATAGCCACAAATAACAAGAATAAAGAGCAAGAGAACCAGGGTTGCAATACCTAGTTGAAGTTTTCTGCGAGCTACGATTTGCATTCCTACAAGGAGATGTGGCCAGAGGTCAAAACCTTTAATAAATGATAAAAATATTAAATGCTATGAGAGAGTAATGTTGCATATAGCAGGTTAGTGACTGAGAGCTCTGCGACTTACTGACTGTGAAGTTGGGATGGTTTCATCCGGAAGACTAAGGAATTAGAACCGAGCCTGCAAACCTGTTGACTACAGGGAAAGGGGAAACCTGTTTAAACAATGAAATCCTGCGAAACTCAGTAACTAAAACTATTATATCAAAGGCCGATCTTTAAAGACTGTGTCAATGGAGTTATCATACCTGCAGAGGTCAAGGAGGCCCAAGCTAAATGGAATTGAACCCTGGTCGAGCTAGTATGGAGGCGGCGAGGTTGCAGAGGAGCAACGCTGCCAAAAACTTGAAGCAAATGAATGAACATAGTTAGGGTTGGCAATGTCATTACCCTAAATGGGTACCAAAGGACTAGGACTGTAGATCTTACACCCTGCGATCCAACGACGACCAATGATGCAAGTGTCACCAATCGGTCTGCTTTCCCATGAGATGAGGACAATGATATGGATTTACCTTAAATGTAAACATACGAAGCTCTCCATCAACCAGATAACAAATAATTTAATGAGATACTGCCAATATTCAATTTCCCTTCGGGAGTAATAATCAACAATACGATTCATCTTATTAATTAATGTTGACATGTATTATTTGTGTATATCAAACCTTAATCCTTCGCAAATACTATTGCCAGGTGGATGTAAAAGGTTACGAGTGTATATTATATTGTAAATTAGACAACGAAGTCCTGTGTGGGGAAAATCTGGTAAGTGTAATGATAATATTGAATATTATAAATCATGTTAACGTGTTTCATAAAACCCTCTTAGGACAAATATATGCGAAAAGTAAACCATGATAAATCAATGCTTTGGAGTTGATTTATAGGTAAGTATTATATTCATGTTTAAAGGCAGAAGTAATTTTTTTTTTATGAAGTATTGTTGTGTATGTTACAAGTGGTATCAGAGCAGCGTTCATACGTAGGGACCCAATGGGTCACCTAACGTGATAAATCGTAATCTGTAAATGATGCACAGAAAAAAATAAATAACACAACAGAGGAAAAAAAGAGAAGGGGATCGACACAAGAAACACCCTAGAATGCAGGGGAGCCTACACCCAAAATCCAACCAGAAATGAATCCTGAAATGTGGATTCAGCTAAGTGTAGATCAACACCAATAGACTACTAGACTGCTGGAGGAACAACAGCACCAAACCAGTATACTGCTAAGCATTGTGCAGAAGTTACAAGAAGAAATGGTGTGGGTTAGGAGTGACAATGAGCGTCTGATGCAAGAACAGGAAAGGATACTGAAGAGCCTTTCGGATAAACATAATCAAGGAGTGTTACAACCTAGTCCTGATAGAGACATGCAGGAAGAAAACACAGGGACTTCACTCAAAGAATCTCTGACCTATCGCGTGCATTCATGGCATATTAAACAATACCCTCAATTTGACTTCATATTGGAAAATACCCCTAAAAATAACATTATTTAACCCTCTGCCAATACGACCCAATAGGCTTTCCTAATTCAAAAAACCCCTACTTCCACTAAATATTGTAGGTATCCATTTTCTCCTTAACATTTTTGATACCCCTTTATATTTTTTCATTAACTTGGAGATACATTTTGTATACCTTCCAATATAAAAACCCTTTATCCCCTATACATCCCCCAATATATATTGTCATTTTTTCCTTAATATATATCCCTCAATATGAACCCACGTGGTATGGTATTGCTCCCTAGTGAAGCCCCTGTGGAAGAAAATGAACGAAAAACTAAGGACCAAACCAATGACAGAGTGGAAAGAAGCCATTCACAGTGAAGTAACAAGAAATAAACTATAATGAGGCTGAGTCTGGTAATGTCTCAAAACAACAAGAAATGAATAAAAAAAAAAGTGGAATTACAAGGTGAGTTCTGAAAGATTAAACCACTTACGTTTGATGGAGAAGTAGAGGAGGTGTCTAAAGCATGGTTGATTAATATGAACAAGTACTTTCAAGTTTATGAGTACAACAACAACCTTAAAGCCAGACTGGCCATCTATCAGTTGAGAGAAAAGGCCACCCTGTGGTGTGAGGAAGTCAAGAATTTCCACAGCATTGAAAACCAGGACATGACATGGGATAAGTTCCAACAACACTTTAAAGACAAATATCTAACAGAATGTTTCTATGACGAAAATTTTAGAGAATTCCATGATTTGAGGTTGGGTCAAATGACAATGGATGAATATATAACCAAGTTCACTTCCTTGTTGAGATATGTTCCTTATTTAAGGGATGAAAAGGCTAAGGTTCAATGATTCTTGAGTAGTTTGCTGACCCAGATGAAATAAAGAATTGAGTTTGTGAATCCAAGGACCATGGACGATGCAATTCGAAAAGTAAGGATGTGTTACCAACAGTCCAAGACTAGAGGGGAGATAGACAAAAATTGGCAGCCAAGAAGATGACAGAAAAGCAGTGCCAATTTCAAAAATGTTAGGACAAATAATTTTAAGAATCCTGCAAGGAATATAGTGAGAAAACAGTTTGGAAGGAACCATCAAAGAACCTAGTGGCCTAGAGAGGCTTCCAGCAAACTTGAACAAGGACAACACCAGAAACCACCTCTACACTGTTAGGGGTGTGGCGAGGCTCATTACTATAAAAATTTCCCACAGCGAGGAAGAAGTGAAATAGTTGCTAATTTACAAGAAGCTTCTACAATGGGAGATGTAGCCCAAAATATACCCAGAATTAACGTAGCATTGGAAGATCATCAGGAATATTATCAACCAACGATGATAGAACTGGAAGGTAAGCTACTTTCGTAACCTATTTCTATTTTGGATGACCCAGGTGCCAGTTTAAGTTATGTAAATCATATAATAGTAGAAGTATGTAAATTACAAATTCAGAAATTCAAAAATCCCTGGCTGGTACAGCTAGCCACTGGGGAAAAAAGAAAATTTTGTGCCAAAATTCCAAACTGTACATTGGAAATTAGAAACCAACAGTTAAATGTGGATTTTAATATGCTGTCGTTGGGATCCTATGATGTACTGTTGGATATGGACTGGTTGGAGAAACATTGGACATTGGTGGATTTTAAAGATAAGATTATATATTATAGAATGCAAGATGGAACTCGTAAAGAGATACAAGGAATCAAGAAACCACTACAGCTGCGTCCTATTACAGCCTCCCAAATGAACAAATGTATTAGAAAAGGATGTCAGATAAATGCAATTCAGGTGGGTTTTGATAATTATAAGGAGAAGACTCCTGTGATGGAGAACATACCAGTAGTACAAGACTTCATGGACGCGTTTCTAGAAGATGTACCAAGTTTACCTCCAAGAAGAGATATTGATTTCACTATTGAGTTGATGCAAGGAGCATCACCAATTTCAAGAGCCCCATATCGAATGAGTGTACCAGAGCTAATTGAATTAAAAATGCAACTGCAAGAGTTGTTGGACAAAGGGTACCTTTGACCAAGTGTGTCCCCTTGGGGAGCACCAGTGTTGTTTGTAAAGAAGAATGATGGAACCATGCGAATGTGCATGGACTATAGACAGTTCAATAAACTGATCATTAAAAATAAATATCCCTTACCACGGATAGATGACCTGTTTGATCAGATGAAGGGGGCCACTATATTTTTGAAGATAGACTTAAGATCTGGATACCACCAGATCCAGATAAAAGACGAGGATATTTACAAGACTGCCTTATGTACTAGATATGGGCATTAAGAGTATGCGGTATTACCATTTGGTTTAACTAATGCACCAACAACATTTATGAGGCTGATGCATGGCATATTTCACCCCTTTTTGTATAGTTTTGTGTTGATATTCATTGAAAATATTTTAATTTATTCAAAAAACATGGAAGAGCACAAGAAGCACTTAAGGATAGTGTTGGAGATGTTACGAAAACATCAGTTGTACACCAAGTTCAGCAAATGTGACTTCTTGTTAGGTCCCTATATTACTATTCTAGTCCCTTATTGTTGTTAGTGTAACCCCCTAATTTTTATCATTGTACCCTTGTAACCCCCATATTGTTATTATTGTGCCCTTAAATTATTATTGTTAGGTCGACTAGGATTAAATTGTGGCCCCATGGACTCCCATATATAGAAAGGAAGTTTTGTAATTTGAATCATCCAAGAATTGTTCATTCATGTAATGTATGGGAGGTTGCCCCCTTGAAGTGGCTTATTTCTAAGGCGTTGATATCTCTTTTCTTCTCTTTTTGGAGCTAGTTTTACAACATTCGGTATCAGAAGTTTGAGATTCTAGGGTTTTGCTGCTCCGAACAAGTCATCGTGGAATTTTCGCTATAAATTTTTTTCTACGAAAGTTAAAAATCTAAAATTTTTAGAGTGCGAAGCCAAAATCCCGAGGAACATCGTCGCAAAATTTTAGAGCTTGGTTCGCAATATTTTAGGAGATATGATCTGTGCAAGTTAGGTCATTTTGTAGGCTCCTGAATTTAACCTAAACAAGTCATCGTGGTATTTTCATAATAAATTTTTTTCTACGAAGGTTTAGAAGCTAAAATTTTTAGAGTGCAAATCCGCAATCCTAAGGAACATTGTCGCAAAATTTCAGATATTGTTTCACAATATTTTCAGAGATATGATTTGTGGAAGTTATGGCTTTTTGAGGCTTCTAAATTTCATCTCAAAGAGGTGGTCGTGGGAAAATATTCATAGCTCTCTCTCTGAGCATCAGATCGGAATTCTATAAAAATTGGCTACAAGTACACGGACTATAGTTTTCGATCTATCAATTTTAGAGCCAAAGGAGGAAATAGTGACACGTGGCAAGTCATACAAGTTCTCTCTACTAAACCAGTCCAAAATTGGGTCATTGTGGGAGATTGGACATAACTTTGTCTTGAAGAATCCAAACCAGATCAGACCTATGGCATTTGAAAGAATCTTCAGAGGGCTACTGTAGGGCTGAATTTCAGATATTGAGGATCCACAATTATAGAGATAATTCAATTTCAATATCAAACTCCTCAAAAGAAAGTAAAAGGTGTGTATTTTTTTTTCCAAATTACATAAGTCTTGTTTGAAGAATCAAGTTGAATTGATTCCAAGGTCATATTGTAGAATAGATATCAGTAATGGATTCTAAAATGACCCATAAAAAGAATTCAACACCCATTAAGCCTTTATAAAGCTCTACTATGACTCATGAAGATGAAGAATGGCAACATGACATATCAAAATTACAAGAGCAAGTGCAAAACATTTCGCTCTCGCAAAGAGCAACAAAAAATGACACGGAAGTTTTGAAGAAAGGCATGGAAACTAAGATGGATGGTTTGAAGAAAGGCGTGGAGTCTAAGATGGATGGTTTGAAGAATGGCATGGAATTTAAGATAGATGGCATGGAAGCTGGCATGGAATCTAAGATGGATGACATGGAAGCTAAGATCGATGAGAAAATGGAAACATGAAGCATGATCTAAAAGCAGACATGGAAGGTTTGACAAAGTTGATACAAGAAATGTTTCCTAATGGTGAAAATATAGTAGAGGAAACTCATGATGAGAACAAAATAAATGTTAATCGTGATTTCATAAAATCTAATGTTCGTGGGAAGAACCACCAAAAATGGATATGAGGAAGTTTGATGGAAAGGATCCTGTAACATGGATACTCTAGAAAGAGAAATATATTTATCTCCATAATGTGCAAAACACACAAAAGGTACGCATTGCAACTTTACATTTCGAAAAAAATACATTTGTATGGTATCGATGGCTTTACTCCCGTAAAAAAATTGTCACTTGATCAATTTTTACGGAGGAAATGATAGCACATTATGAGGATACAAAGAGCAACACCTTAGTTAGCCAATTGATAAATCTCAAACAAAAGGATTTAATGGGGGAGCACATTGAGGACTTCCAAAAATTGAATATAAGGGTAACTAATATTCCAGAGGAACACAGGATTGATCTCTTCATAGGTACTTTAAAGGATAACATCCAACATGAAGTTCGCGTTTTGGAACTCGATTCATTGGAGAAAGCATTCAGGTTGGCAAGAAAAATTGAATGTAAAATTATGGCGACAAGGAAGCCTACCACTCACTTCTATAAAGAGGGAAGTGTTGGTACTCCTAGATTTCCACAACCTACAAGGTTGACACCACAAAAATTGGAAGAAAAAAGAGCAAAAGGGCTTTGCTACAGTTGTGGTAGCAAATACACTAAAGGTCATAAGTGTGCTGAGAAGAAATTATTTTACATATATTGTGAAGAGGAAGAAGAAAATGAACAAGAAGAGGATATACACCAGGAACCAACCTAAGAAGAGGAAGAAATGAGTCTGACCATATCGTGTAATGCATTGGTAGGAATTTCCACTGCTCAAACTCTCAAGATAGAAGGACATATCAAGAAGAAAAAGGTAATAGTGTTGATTGATTCAGGTAGTACCCATAATTTTATTCATTGTAAGGTAGCCAAGGAATTGAATTGTTTCCTATACCCAGCACCAGAATGTCAAGTGATGGTTGCAAATGGAGGAATTATAAATTTCTCTGGAAAATGCCATAATATCAAGCTAACCATAGGGGAATATGTATTGAATAGTCCAATGATTTCCATTCCTATGGGAGGTGCTGATGTTGTACTAGGAGTACAATGGTTACAATCTTTGGGGATGATAGCTTTTAATTTTCAAGAACGTTTCTTGAAATTTTTTTCAGAAGGAAAGGAAGTCGAATTACAGGGTATTGCAAGGAAGCCAGGAAATATAATAAGCTCTAATGTCATGACAAATCTTATAAATAAAGAACAAGGAGGCATAATTGCACAATTATCCTCACTAGAAGTTCCAACATCAAAATAATCTATTTCTGCAGATCTCCAAAAAGTCTTGGACAATCATTCCAAGGTTTTTGAAACTCCAAAAGGACTCCCACCTATTCGTGATCATGATCATGCTATTCATTTGATTCCAGGAAGTGTTCCTCCAAACATCAGGCCTTATAGATATCCTTATGTCCAAAAGAGCGAAATTGAACGTATGAATGCTGAAATGTTAGAGGCGGGTATAATTCAACCTAGTCAAAGTTCTTTCTCTGCTCCTATAGTATTGGTACACAAGAAGAAAGGATCATGGCGCATGTGTCTGGATTGTAGGGAGCTCAATAAGCTCACCATTAAAGATAAATTTCCCATTCCTGTGATTGATGAATTATTGGATGAATTACATGGAGCAATTTATTTTACCAAATTGGATCTTCGTTCAGGGTATCATCAAATTAGAATGAAGACTGAAGATATTCTGAAAATGGCATTTCGAACTCATGAGGGTCATTATGAATTTTTGGTCATGCCTTTTGGCCTTACCAATGCAACTTCTACATTTCAAAGGTTGATGAATTCTATTTTCAAACCCTTAGAAAATTTGTGCTAGTATTTTTTGATGATATACTAATCTACAACAACCCTTGGAAGGATCATGTTCAACATGTTGACAGGGTGCTCAAACTATTTCAGGAGAAACAATTATATGCAAAAACATCCAAATGTTTCTTTAGAGTACAAGAGGTGGAATATCTGGGTCATATTGTATCTCACGAGGGTGTTAAGGTAGACCCTAACAAAATTAAAGCCATTAAGGAATGGAAAGTCCCCACAACCATAAAGCAGTTGCGAGGATTTCTCGGGTTAACAGGGTATTATCGAAAGTTTGTTAAGAGTTATGGGAGAATAGCAGTACCTCTAACAACATTATTGAAGAAAGATGCATTTTCATGGACTCCTGAAGCAACTAAGGCCTTTGAACATCTTAAAGAGGTAATGTGTCTAGCACTAGTCTTAGCTACACCAGACTTAAAAAAAACCTTTATTGTGGAATGTGATGCCTTAGGAAATGGAATTGGTGTTGTTTTGATGCAAGAAGGAAGACCCATTACTTTTGAAAATTGTCCAATCAAAGAAAATTATTTACATAAACCTATTTATGAGAAGGAAATGTTAGCAATACTGCATGCACTAAAGAAATGGATAACTTACCTAATGGGAAGACACTTCAAGGTAAAAAATGATCATGATAGTCTTAAACACTTTTTAGAACAAAGACTATCTTCAGAAGAGCAACAAAAATGGGTCACAAAGATAATATACAAAAAAGGGAAGCTAAATGTTGTTGCAGATGCACTCTCAAGAAAGAATGAAGAGGTGGAAGCATTGCTTTGTGTCATTTCTATTATCCAACCAGATTGGATAACCGAAGCAAGAGATGAATGGAAGAAGGACGAAGACATGTGGACACTCATTCAAATGTTGCAGCAAGATCCTAGTACATCTTATACATTTAGTTGGAAAAATGATTCCTTATGGTACAAATATCGTTTATATCTTTGTAAGAATTCATAAATAAAACAAAAGATTCTTTTGGAATTGCACACTTCTCCTTTAGGAGGACACTCAGGATTTTTAAAAACTTACCACAGGGTGAAGAAAGAATTTTTTTGGGATGGCCTTAAATCTAATATTCGAAAGTTTGTGGCGGAATGTTTGGTTTGCCAGCAGAATAAAGTGGAAACAATTAAGACCCCAGGACTTCTACAACCTTTATCCATTCCAAGTCAACGTTGGGAGGAGATTTCAATGGATTTTATCACAGGTTTACCTAAGTCCGAAGGAAAGAGTGTCATCATGGCGGTAGTTGATAGACTTACCAAGTATGCACACTTTTGTGCATTATCTCATCCATTTAAAGCAAGTACAGTTGCTACTACATTTATGGACAGAATTCAAAAGCTACATGGAAGCCCAAGGGTTATTGTGAGTGACAGAGATCCCATTTTTACTGAAAATTTTTGGACGGAGTTATTTTCTTGTTTGGGTACTCAATTAGCTCATAGCTCATCTTATCATCCTCAATCCGATGGTCAAACTGAGATAGTAAATAAATGTTTGGAAGGATATCTTCGTTGTTTTGTATCTGATAAACAAACAAAATGGGTCAAGTGGTTACCTCTATCTCAACGGTGGTATGACACTTCCTTCCATACTGCAGCAAAAATGACCCCATTTATGACACTTTATGGTTATCATCCACCATCCATCACATCATCTTTAAGAGAAATTATTCGAAGGTTCAAGTAGTGGAAGATCACATCGAGCATCAACAAGAAGTTCACCAACTCTTAAAGGACAACCTGAATTTGGCACAAAATCGAATGAAACAATAGGTAGATCAACATCGCAGCGAGAGAAGTTTTGATGCAGAAGACTGGGTATTTTTACGGCTACAACCATACAAACAAATGTCCCTCAAGCAAGTTAAGAAGGATAATAAATTATCGCCAAAATACTATGATCCTTACAAGGTGTTGCAAAATATTGGTACTATGGCATACAAATTGGAGCTTCCTGCTTCTTCACGAGTGCATCCAATTTTCCATGTTTCATGCTTAAAGAAGGTTATAGGTGAAAATCTTCCAGTTCAAACAATATTTCCAGAACTTGATGAGGAAGGAAAATCATATTGGAACCTGAAGCGGTCACGGAAGCCAGAATTCGACAGCTACGAAATCGATCAATTTCAGAGTATCTCATCAAGTGGAAGAACTTACCCACTGAAGATTCTACATGGGAGGATGAGAATTTTATACAAAAGCACCCAGAGCTACTCAAGCGTTGAGGACAACACTTTTTTTGAAGGAGAGAGGCATGTTAGGTCCCTATATTACTAGTATAGTCCCTTATTGTTGTTAGTGTAACCCCCTTATTGTTATTATTGTACCCTTGTAACCCCCATATTGTTATTATTGTGCCCTTAAATTATATTGTAGGTCGGCTAGGATTACATTGTGGCCCTATGGACTCCTATATATAGAAAGGAGGTTTTGTAATTTGTATCATCCAAGAATTGTTCATTCATGTAATGTATGGGAGGTTTCCCCCTCGAAGTGGCTTATTTATAAGGCATTGATATCTCTTTTCTTCTCTTTTTGGAGCTGGTGTCACAACACTTCTTCAAAGAAGAGATCCAGTATCTAGGCCATGTTATTTCCGCTAAAGGAATAGCGGTTGATCCAGAGAAAATTAAGACGATTATGGAATGGCGAGTACCCAAAAATGTGGCAGATATCCGATCCTTTATGGGATTAGCTGGATATTATCAACGATTCATTGAAGGGTTCTCAAATATTTCTTTTCCAATTTCCTCTTTACAGAGGAATGGAAAAGTATTTAAATGGAGTAATGAGTGCCAGAACAATTTTGAAAGGTTAAAACATTTGTTGACCACTGCCCCGATGTTGAGGGTAGCCGACCCCAACAAAGAATTTGAGGTTTGTACCGATGCCTGTAAGGAAGGAGTTGGGGCAGTTTTAACACAAGAAGGAGTGGTTTCCTATGAATTGAGAAAATTAAAAGAAAATGAAAAATGATACTCAACCTGTGATTTAGAGCTGACAGTAGTAGGGCATGCACTCTTGCTATGGAGGCACTACTTACTAGGAAAAATATTTGTTTTAAAAACCGACCACAACAGCCTAACCAGCTACTTTAGGCAAGCTGATCTAAACTCTCATCAAGCAAGATGGAATGAATTCCTAAGTGAGTTTGACATCGATATTTAGCATGTAAAAGGTAAATAAAACCATATGGCAGATGCCTTAAGCAGAAAATTGCATTGTGTTTATGAACTTTGCTATAATCAGATTGAATGTAAATTTTTATATCATATAAAAGAGGAAGTAGGGAAGGATCCTAGATACTGGTTTTTACGGAAGGAAGTGGAGGAAGCCAAAACATAAGAAAAACCTTTTGACTATGGAGTTAGCAAAGATCAATTGCTAACCTTTAAGGAAAAGATATATGTTCCAAATCGAATGGGTTTAAAGGAGTTGATCATGAATGAGTATCACCACAGTAATTACTTAGGACACCCAGGATACCAAAAAATGCTAACAATAATTAGAAAGGTCTATTTCTGGCCTGGTATGCGAAGAAGTATTGTATAATATTTAAACAAATTCCTAGAGTGTCAACAGGTTAAGGTGGAGCATCAACATCCAGCCAGATTGTTGCAACCTATACCAGTACTTGAGTGCAAATGGGAAGTTATATCTCTAGACTTTATTACTGGTTTACCAAGATAAAAAAGGCACAATGACTCCATAATGGTGGTGGTCGATAGATTGAGTAAAGTAGCACACTTCATACTGGTACAGTCAACTTACAAAACCATGCAAATAGTAGCCATCTTCATGAGAGAGATTTTTAGATTGCAGGGCATTCCAAAGACTGTTATATCAGATCAGAATGTGAAGTTTACTTCAACATTCTGGAAGGCCCTATTTACAGGGTTGGGAACTGAAATAAACTTCAACACCACTTATCATCCCCAGACAGATGGACAAACTGAGCGAGTGAATCAAATATTTGAAGATATGTTGTGTATGTATGTGATGCTGCAACCAACGAAATGGGAAGAATATCTACACTTGGTAGAATTTACCTACAATAATGGTTACTAAGAGTCTCTTAAGATGAGCCCCTTTGAAGCTTTGTATGGGCGACAATGTCGTACTCCCATCAATTGGAGCAACCCCAAAACCAATTTGATGCTTGGACCGGAGATGTTGGCTGAGATGGAATCATAAGTAAGAAAGATCAAACAAAATCTGAAAGCAGCTCAATATCGGCAGAAGGTATATGCAGATAAGAAGAGAACTTATTGAGAGTTTGAGGTAGGCGATTATGTATATGTAAGGATTAAACCAAAGAAGAGCACACTAAGGTGGACCTCCTGTGCCAAGTTGGCTCCCAGGTTATGTAGACCTTTCCAGATATTGGAGAGGGTGGGACCTGTGGCTTATCGATTAGCTTTACCCAGCCATATTTGGGTGCAAAATTTGATCCATGTATCCTTATTAAAATGATATGTACATGACCTAAAGCATGTAATTCACTAGTAGAGAATTCAGGTAGAGTAATATTTTAAAAATATTATCCTAAAATACTAAGTTTTATGAGAATTTAATTCAAGTTTTGTTCGATGCAGGTCGAACCGGACGGCGAACTACTGGTCGAACCTAAACGTATACTCAATCGGAGAGAAATCATGCTCCAGAGATGAGCCATCGCCTAGGTTAAAGTGTAGTGGAAGCACTTCAGCTCGAATGAGGCTACCTGGGAAGATGAAATATTTGTTCGTGAGGCTTATCCAGAATTGTTTGTTGAGCTGGAATGAAAACACCGAGGACTGTTTTTACTTCCATGGGGGAAGTTGTGACTTCTGGCTTGAGTGCTAATTAGTTGTTATGTTATTTATTTTTTAAGAGACTAAAACATTTATTTCTTTTGAGAAAAGGATTACATGATGAACACAAATTAGTTATATTTTGTTGAAATAAAATTTAATTATGGAATAGTGGTTCCATACAAAGTTAAAAGACTGATGATAAAGTATTCCAAGAACTGAGAAGTGGTTGAAAAAAAAACAGTTAAGACGGTTACCTTTTCCTCTTAGGATAAAAGTACATCCCAGTGAGGAAAAGGGGTTTTGTTCCATGACTGAGGATAGGAAGGGAGAGAGTAGAGAATTTCTGAGCTGGTAGTGACCAGTGGAAAGCACTCAGCATTCTCGATTCCTGGAAAAGAAGAAGTACTGGACCAAGGGTCTTGAGGTCAGTTCTGGAAAAATTCGGTCAACCTACTTGGCTCGGTGAGGAGCACGGGGGGAGACGAGGACGTAATCGCCTCTCTCATGGTAGGGAGCACATCATCAGCTAGATTGGAACAAGATAAGAAAAAAAAAACTGTAGAAATATTAAGGTATTGATATACTGTTTAGACAAAAATTTCTTTATTATGCAGGAAAGGTTTTCTTGAAAATTAGGGAATAAAGATGTTTGCACAGTGAATGTGGTAGAAAAGAAAAATATCTGTAATTCTTGTAAAGTAGACCAGATGTCTTAGTGGTAATTTTTATGTGTATATGTGGAATATGAAATAAAGTTTATATAATAAATTTACTACCTGCATTTCAAAGAAAATATGTAGCGTGAACAGTAAATAAGTTACCAGGTTAAATCATTGCAGAAACATCTATTAGAAAAAAGAAGAACCAACAGAACTGTTAGTTCAGGGTCCCGAGTTGAGACCCTAGACCCTCGAACTGGTTGTCTTCCATAATCTATGTATACACGAATAGTAGAGTTAGCAGAATTAACTCTAAAACCCAGATGGTCTGGACATCCCTAATTAACAGAGAAACTGGAAAATAGTAAAGAAGAATAAAGGGAAATCTATGTAGAGAAATGAAATGTGTACATTTAAAACTCTGGAAAGAACATGCATAGTAAAACCCAGAAGAGTAGCAGCCTTTGCAAGAAATAAACTAACTGTGAAAACTCTATATCTGTAACAGTTATTAGAACGAAAAATACTAACTTTAAATAGGCCAGAATGATAACTGCTATTCGAACAGTTTCGGGAGTAACAATGTAAAATTCCAGCAAAGTGACGAGAGAAACACAATATATATATATATATATATATATATATATATATATATATATATATATATATATATATATATTGTAATAAAACCGAAATGTTTTAATGCAGTAGTTCCTTCACCAAAGTGAACCTTACAGAAAGTAAAAGACAAGAATTATACGATCACAAAACTTGAGGTTCCAAGCCGAAAGCCATGGTGGAGTTTTAAAATTAAACATTGCTGCAAAGTAACTAATCCTCTTAGACAGAGTCAAGTGCTCTTTTAATAACCAAGGTTAAACCCTTAAAAAATCTACAAAACATCTCTGAGAATTACACCAGGTGGAACCCTCGGGTACACAAAAAAAGACCACGAGAATGGTAATGCAAGCCATGAATCCAGACGCACAAAACTATAACGCCGCTGGCACCAAGAAACTAAAACCTAGAGGGATTCACACTGATACTAAGAGACCAAAATAAAACCAGTACCTGTTGGCAGCAAAGGTAGTATTAGTATGAGGTTGAAATGCTTTTGTGGGACGACCAGGCAACTGTAGCCCTTGTCAACAGTCCACGGAGACATACCTGCACAAACCAAACTCAAATTTAGAAGCGGAAACCATTCATAATAGACACAAATAAAAAGAATAAAGAGCAAGAGAACCAGGGTTGCAATACCTGGTGAAAGTTTTCCGCCAGCTACGATTTGCATTCCTACAAGGAGATGTGGCCATAGGTTAGAACCTTTAATAAATGATAAAACTATTAAATGCTACGAGAGAGTAATGTTGCATATAATAGGTTAGTGACCGGGAACTCTGCGACTTACCGAATGTGAAGTTGGGATGGTTTCATCCAGAAGACAAAGGCATTAGAGCCAACTCTGCAAACATGTTGACCATAGGGGAAGGGGAAACCTGTTTAAACAATGAAAGCCTGCGAAACTCAGTAACTAAAAATATTATATCAAAGGTCGAGCTTTCAAGACTGTGTCAATGGATTTCTCATATATGCGGAGGTCAAGGAAGCGCAAGTAGAACAAAATTGAACCCTGGTCGAGTTGGTATGGAGGTGATGAGGTTGCAGAGGAGAAACACTGCCAAAAACTCAAAGCAAATGAATGAAAACAGTTAGGGTTGGCAACGTCATCACCCTAAACGTGTACCAAAGGATTAGGACTGTAGATCATATGATCCAATGGCGACCAGCGATGTAGGTGTCACCGATCGGTCTGCTTTCCCATGCGATGAGGACAATGAGGTGGCTTTACCTTAAATGTAAACATACAAAGATCTCCATCAACCGGATAACAAATAATTTAATGAGATACTGCCAATATTCAATGTCACTTCGGGAGTAATTATCAACAATACGATTCATCTTATTAATTAATGCCGACACATATTATTTGCGTATATCAAACCTAAATCCTTCGCAAATTCTATTGCCAGGTGGATATAAAAGGTTACTAGTGTATATTGTATTGTAAATTAGAGTGTATATTGTATTATAAATCATGTTAACTTGTTTCATAAAACCCTCTTAGGAAAAATATATGAGGAAATTAAGCCATAGTAAATCAATGCTTTGGACTTGATTTATCGGTAAGTATTATATTCAAGTTTAAAGGATTTTTTTATGAATTACTCTTGTGTATGATTTTAAGCTTGAATATGTAGTCCTCCGATGGGATGCAAGGAATGAGGAAAAAGGAAAGCGCAGAAAATTTGAAAACTTATGGAAAGGGCCATACAAGATCTCAACATTCTGTGGCCAGCATGATTTCATACTGAAGGAGATGAATGGAGAAGAATGTTTAGGAGGACCAGTCAATGGTAGGCTCCTTAAGCATTATATTTTCTTATGCAGATTTCAAATTTCTCAAATCCATTGTAAATATCGGTTTAAATTTCTGCAAAGTGTGAAGCGGAGAATCACAGAAGCTTGGAGCCTGAGGTGAAGGCCATAAAGTTTCATTGGTTTTTTGTTGTTTTCAAAATTAAGCCAGTCAAAGTCAAGTCAGTTTTGAGTCAATTTTGAGTTAGTTTTCAATTAGTTTGAGTTTGTTTCAAATCAGTTTAATATTTTAGTTTTCAATTTGTTTTTTAGCCTTTAAATCCATGCCTAACGGATAGACACTTGGTCTACGGTGTTCTTGGCACCTCCAAGGAGCTACTATCCCCAGCTAGAGCCAATGTTAGTGTAAGTATTTGCATACTTCCACCAGTGATCAAATAAACTCTTTCTTTTTATGTTAAGGGTCCCATTCTAAAATTTTTGTCATTCCATTAGGTCATCATGCAAAAATTTGGTCACTTGGTGCAAATTTAGGTCAAATATCACTCTTTTCAAAAATTTCATTACTTGATAGCTCATTTCACCACTTTGCTAAGTGTACATCAGTCATGAGTTTTCATCATCATTTCAGTATTTTCATCATGAATTTCATTTAGTCAGAGTCTCCATTACGTCTTAGGGTTTTCAAGGTCCATCAAATCACCATTTGCATGCATAGAAGTCCAGCAAGTAAAAGAGTGACAATAAACACATTTTATTATGAAAGTTTGATTTGTGAATTTAATTTCAATTCAATATGTAATTTTATGTTTCTTAATATGTAATAATTTCTATCGGTTCCAAGGTAGCTGCATACTCAAGGTTCCATCAACCAAGTAAGCCAAAGTTCCAAAAGTCACAGTGTTCCAAATCCACCAAAAGATCAAATTCAAAGGATCAAGATCAAAAAATAAAAAGGTAAATTGCAATGTTAAAGTGATTTCAAAGGAAATGTGGGTCCCAAAGCCAATTTATGAAATTTCAACAAGTATAAAGGGCCATTAAAGACCAAGGAGACGCTCATTTTCATCCTCATGCATTGAGCTCTCAAACGCCCCAAGTAAAAAATAAAAAATTTGAGCAAGAAAATAGAGATTTTTGGAAGGCGATGCGCTCCTGCTTGAGGCATTGCGCTTTTGATAGAGAAGGCACTACATTCTTGCTTGAGGTGTTGCACTCCTGTTTCAGACGTTGCGCTTTTGCCAACTTTCACCCATAGCTTCAAATCTTCTTTGCAAGTGGTATAGTGATCAAGCAAGGGTTTTCTCAGTCAAATGCAAGTAAGTTGCACCTCTCCAATCCCTCCTTTCACTTCATAATTTTAAATATGGTGTAAACCCTCGTCACTCACCATTTCAATTTTTGAGCCAAGAAACTCTAGCTTTCACCATTGCAAGCCAAGATTGTTTTCCCTAGACACTATTTTCCCTTCCCACACTCCAGAATCACTTCCCCTACACCTGCATCACCTTATCTCTCATTCACCAATCCCACTTCCTAAAACCCTACTCCTAGGCTACATTTTCCTAGGCAGCCACACTATATCCCTGTAATCAAATTTCCTACCCTATCTCCCTAAGTTTTTCTATCCCCCACCACTTCCCTATGCATCCTAACTCCCTTCCCCACTTCCCTAAATTTTTCCACAATTATCCCAACTCCCTAACCCTACTTCCTATTCCATTTCCCTTCCCCTTTCCCTTATGGTTTCAAAACAAAGCATACACTATGGAGGAGGATAGAGACATTATGGAGGAGGAAATAGAGGAAATGAGACACCACAAAGGAGGGAGGATTTTGAGGCTTGAGCCATACAACACTAGAGAATTGTTGGCATCACCCATGATAGTAAATTGCTTCAAACATGTGGGTTGTCTTGAATTCTGTGAGATGGTCCAAAGATTACAACATCACCCTGCTTTGACCATAGTTTTCATCGCTAACCTCCAAGACAACCAAGTGACCATTGCAGGTGTGACCTTCACCATATACACAAATATTATTGTTGCAACCACAGAGATACCCAATGTGGATGAAAAATGGTTTAGGTCCACAGATGTAGATGCCCAAAATTATGAACTATTTCTCAAGCCACAATATAAAAATGACAAAAATAAAGTCTTTCCTTTTAGTCACCTACTTGATCGATTTGCTCCCATGATGAAGATCATCATGAAATATTTCAGTTGTGAGGGCAGATTCTCCATAATATATGCCTATCACATCAGGTTTCTCATGCATTTCACAAGGGTGAAATTTCTCAACATCCCTCACTATTTTTATAGGAGTATTGATAAGATGTCCTACATAGTGCAGAATTAAGAGTATGAACATCAGATGAACAACATTTTCCATCACTCTCTAATCAAAATAATTGTCTTTCATCATCTCAATCATCTAAACATTGCATGGGAGACCTTCATTGATAATGATATCTTCATTACTCCAACACCTCATCTTGCTAGACCAATTCCACCATGAGCATCAGTGTCTCAAAGACAAACATGCTCATCTAGCAGGGTTGCAGTGAAGAAGGCCAAAGAGGCCAAAGAGGCCAAAGAGGCCAAAGATGCCAAAGAAACGAAAAAGGTCAAAACCAACCAGAGGGGACCTAGCAAAGTGTTTGCTCCATGGATTATGGAAGGGGACTTTCCTTCTTCATCAACAAAGCAGGTACATCAGGATGAGCAATAAGAAGAGATAGTTGTTCATGAAAAGGAAGACCTTCATGAGGAAGAAAGAGATTTTGAGTTGAAGGACTTGGATGACCAAGATGATCATGAGGCCTCAAAGCTGATAATCAACGAAAAGGATTCCATAATCAAAGAACTATAGGACAACATGGCAAGAGTCCAATTTGTCATATCATTTCTTGAACAAGAGAACAAGCAGTTGAAAGACAAGCAGATACTCATGGATTTAGAGCTGCTAAAGGAAAAAATACAAGACATAAAGGGTAAGGAAATGATGGCATCTAATGACTCAGACGATGATGATACTAAAACCATCAAGTCAAGTCCAAAAACAAGAGTTCTTAAGAGAGCTTTAGAGCAGGAGAAACAAGAGAAACATGGGGTAGAGCAACTCAGTTTTGAGGTAAGGATTGCAAAAGAAATTGAAGATGACAAAGCGGTGTGGCTTGACAGAGTTAACCTTCACCTTTAGAAGCTCCTCCATAAGGAAAAAAAATACAATGGGATGCCCAGACACATGTCCAATAGATACATCACTAGAAACAAGATCTGCAACATTAAGCTTAAGCAGTTGAAGGAAAAATGCAAGCAAACCCTAATCAAGAAAAAGGAGGAGGATAAACTTGAGATTCCTTCCAATGCCTCCCTAGTTGCTTGAGACACTTCATCAACACTTCATCTACCATTTTTGAATTTTTTTGGGTCAGTTTTTGCAGTTTTGGGCATTTTTCCAAATTTTGACAAACTTTCATCACAATCCACTTGTAAAAAACGTAATGCGTAGGGCACTGCGCTTTTTCTAGGAGCCTCAAAATGACAAATTATCACCATCATTGGATTCAAAAGGCCCTCTAAATAAAATTTTGACTAGTGACACATCAAAGTTGGACATTCTGACATGGAGAAATGGCAAACAAAATCCAAAAAATCACCTTTTTGCCTCATTTTTCAGGCACTACAAGGAAAAGACCCTCTAGCGGAGGTTATAAAGGAGGTTTTTAGTGTTATAAAATTGGCCAAAATTGTGAAAAAAATATTTGCTACAACATCCGTTTATGGTTATGGAGGTTTTGGCGAAGCGTTTAACGGAAATTCAACATAACTAAAAAACAATCGGGGGCCAAAGGTTATTGCGGATGTTTATTTTCATCGGTGTGCTACTTTGGATTTAACGCACTGGTGCTTACATGTAGAAGGCGCCCCAGAGCGGTCAAAAGAGAATGCACTGGGATGTTAAGGTATAAAACTGCACCGGGCGTAGTGTTGGTGATACAGCGCACGGGGCCGTTCTAAATGGTCTTGGGATTTGTGCGGTACCCATAGGTCGTATCAATGCACCGGTGTGTAGATGTATAGAAACGCACCGGTGTGCAGTATCACATAGAGGCACTGAGATTTATAATTTGTATCAGTATTCATGCGGTGCCCATAGGTCGTACAAATGCATCGGTGCTTATAGACACATAAATGCCCCAGTGCGCAGTATCACATAAACGCACCGAGATTTATAATTGGTATCTGTATTCGTGCACTACCCATAGATCGTAGAATGGCCCCGGTGCGTATAGAAACATAAACGCACCAGTGCATCGTACCACACAAACACACCAATATTTTTAATTGGTTTTGGTGCTTGTTCGGTGCTCATAGGTCATAGAAACGCACCGACGCGCTTCTTAATACAAACGCACTGATGTACAGTTACTGACACGCATCGGTTTTCATTTTGTATTTCTTAGAAACATCGACTTGTAACAGTGCAATTATTATGATTTTTTTAAATTCATTATTCATCAAAAGTCGACACATCTTATAACAATATCATATTAATTAAATTTTTATTAATGCATTTGAATGTGATGTTTGGATTAATTTTTTATATCATATCATAATTATTGTGGTTTTTTAAAATTCATTATTCATAAAAAGTCGACACATATATATCTTATAACAATATTCATATCAATTAAATTTTTATTAGTGCATTTGATAACAACAATGGAGAACACAATAGCAACAATGGAGAACGCAATAGAATAAATTAAAACATATTTTATGATATATATACTATATATGAATAAGACAATCTTTATCATAAAAAATGGGACAGTTATTGGTATCCCTTTGTCTTTCAATTGGGACACTATGTCCATTACATTAAACAAAATGTCTAATTTCACAGACATATTTCAAAAAATACAATGCCTTGCTTTGATATCCAAACATAGTGATCATCATTCTTCGCTTGAACTGTTGTCACTGCTAGAGATACTTCAATGACTTGGGGTTATTTTCAAGAATGTTTTGTTCACGGTGTTGATTGTTTTCTTCTTCTTCACCTTCCATCTCTAAAACATAAATAAAGTAGAAATACGATCGTGTATATATACATTGGTGAGAATAATAGAAAATTGCAATAAATAATATCGCGTAATGTAAATCGAAAAGAAAAATGACGTACCATAGCAACAATTGACTCATAAACTATACACATTATTTCAAAACCAGGTACCATGCCATCTTTAAAAATTTCATCTGTTGACGCAGTTCCATTCTTTGTTTCCTACAATTTTTATACCCCATAACAAATCATATATTTAATATAAGAGGTTTTTTTGTTCTATTAATTATAGACGGAGCTAAGTAAAACAATATCGATATATGCTTACAAATTCCACAATTAATTTATGATATGCGAACATATACTCACAATCCATATTTAACCCAATTTCAATCAATTCGTCTGATGGTTCTTCTTTTTATGTTAGCACATGTTTGAAGACATTCACTGATGATTTTATTAAAAAAACTTGAAAAATAAAAAATGAAATCTACTTAAGTTTTTATAAGGAAGTAACAATTACTCACAAACTTAGATATCAACCCTTTTCTTCCTTGTTGTCCTCTTTTATGTGCTGAATGGGTTCCATTTTCTTTTCTTTTCTGCAGGAAAATTCTTGAAAATTAATATTTAATGCTAAATTGTTTATTTATTGTACCTAATGATTGAAAAATTCAATGATTACATATTACATTTTAAGAATGTTGTTGTTGAGATGGCTCCTCTTTCAATGCAATTTTGTCCATTTCTTTGACCATTGCCTTGTACACCATTTTGGACATTCCTACTGGCATATTTGTGATATCAAATTTTTCATCTTTGAGATTTTCATAATCTTTCTGAAAATTTAACATGAAAATAAAATATTTAATTTTTATATTGATATATGAAAAGTAAATATAACAAAAGTGATATTTATAAATAATTCTAGACAAACATTTAAAGGAATATTACTTTTTTCATTCCTTCTTTTTTTATTTGTACGTTTTCTATTAAAGTTTGACCATGTCTCATTGACCAATTCTCCCAAACTCTTCTTTGTAGTTTAGATAAAATTTTGTTGAGATCATTGGATTAATTTTTGTATTGTAAGTGGAAATAAGGTCTATACATTCGTTCCACTATATCCCTCAAACTTTTGTAAAAGTTTTCCCTCTTTCGTTAACTTCCAACACCACTCCAGATGAGCGAAGGGGCAATTCATTTTCATTTTCATGTTCTATTTTTTTTCTTTTCTTGGAACAACATTCCTTTCTTGAGTTGTTGGCTAGAGAGAGGCAGAGAGAGAGAGAGAGAGAGAGAGAGAGAGAGAGAGAGAGAGAGAGAGAGAGAGATTTTATAGAACATTAAACATATGTGAATTAATAGACTGTTTGACACATGTTATCTAAAAAATTTAAGTATATTATTAATGATAATTAAGAAAAGAAACTCATATTGGATCGATAGTATTTTTTCATTCACCTAATTCATCCTTTTGCAATTTTTCCATCAAGATTTTACGCTCTTCTGGTCCTAGATCAGAAATAATCTGATTGAGCTTCGTCATTTTGTGGCTCTGCATGATACACAGTAAACAATAAATATTAGTTAGACTTACATTAGTTCAAAAATAAATTTTTTTATAAAGAATTTACAAAGAACTTTCCTTTTTTTCTTTTCTTGATGTGTTATTAGTATTTTTGTTACTTGATCTCTTGTCAGTCATTTCTTTATCAATATGAAACATGTATCATTCATTAATATATTTATAAATCAATTGTCTACTTTTCAGGTAAAAAATAAATCTCAAGACACCGGTGTGCCTTTCTTGATGTATGCACCGCAGCCGGTGCATGGGGGTATTACCAACACACTGCAAAACAATATAATAGACCGTATGATACGTGGGGTATTATAAACGCACCACAGAAACAGTGTAATAGACCATACAGTGCTATCCTCGTAACATGAAGCACCGGTGCCCTATTTCAGATATGGAGCACTGATTTAAAAAAAAAAAATGTTTTCAATTTTTTTATTACACAGTACTTGTGCGATGCGCTAGGTTACGCAAGGCGCACCGATAAAAAAAAAATCCATTTTTTCCAAAAATTCACGCAATGGCTGAATGGATTGGGATACGACTATATAAGTCGTCCTGTGGATTGGATGTCAATCTAAATTGAAAAGCCCTAATTCTGAAATCACAGAAACAGGGAGAAGAAAGGGCAAAAACAAAAAAATGAAGGGTTTAGGGTAAAAATGGATAAAACTGTAGAAAAAGTAAAAAAATTGTAGAAAAAGTAAAAAAAATAATCAAATTTAATCACAAAATGGTTTGAAATTCTATGATACAGGGTTTGAATCACCAGAGGTTTGGTTTGTGATTGTCTGAATACTTTTGTTCGAACGTATTTCGCTGCTCCATAGTGCCCTCGTGCTCTCTTGCTTCAGGTATGTCTCCTGCAAATATCTAGCTGAAAATTTTAGCAAAAATAGTGAAATAATGAAAAGTGTTTAGTATTTAATGAATTATTTTATGAAATTAGATTTTTGAAAATATTTTACTGCCCATTTTTCAATTTGCTGCTTTTTTTTCACTTAAAGAAAATAGAGTTGTGTTTTTTTATTTGTGTTTATTCTTCACTAATGCGTCGCTTAATAGTACTACACTGGTGCACCTTTTTGTAACACCGGCACCAGTGCGGTTATATGTATAGTAGCACCGATTTGCGGTTAAGGCACCGAAATTACTTTTAGGTGTGTACACCAAAATTTAGTGAAATCCAACCATAGAAATTGAGAATTAGAATTAGAATTAAAATTGAGAATTGGAATTGGATAAATTTTTGATGGAAATAACTATTCTTCCAATGCATTTTGTTTATTGCAGGAGGTCCCCACTGATTATGTGGAGAGAATGCAATGTGGGATGTGTGAAGATGCAATACTACAGAGCCCAAGTGGGCAATTGTGGCATGTGAACCTGTTATAATTGGCACTTAACTATTTGCAACCAATATGTTTTAGAATATAATTGACAGATAGATGGATGGCCTGCCAGCAATTAGTACATATAATATGTAGAAGGGTAATGTTCTGGGAACAATGACAATGAGTCCTTCATTCTGCATTTGTTAGAAGAAGAAGAAATATTTTTGACTAGACGATGTAGTTATTACATGTGGAGGCAATGGTTTCCCATAGAAAATGAGTATAGGGTTGAGTAGAGGAAAGATATTGCAAAATAGGCTATAACATTGGTTTTTCTAATGGGAAACTGATTTGCAGGTGGAAATATGGTAGTTGCAGGTATCTATTCTTTTCTTCCCACAGAAATGGTCACTGTATTTCCATTTATAATACAAGTAGACTTTTTACTAGTTTCATCCATAGGACCACACCTCAGACAAGTTAGAGATGCCATTCAGGTTCAATTGAAAGCCGAAGATGTGATTTTATGCGACGTCAGCTTTGTCGGTAAAAGTTTACGTAAGCCAACCAAAGCTCGAACAATACTCAAACTTCTTTTAAATTCATTCTGGAGAATCTTTCCCTTCATGGGACCTACCAGCCTGATCAACAACATCAATTGATCTTTCTCTGTTGTCCTTAAGGGAATGAGAATCCTTCCCTTCATTGTGCCTCTTGGCTTTATCAACTGCCTCGATTGATCATTCTCTGCCATCAACTCTGCTCTCCATTTCTCCATCATGGGACCTCTTAACCCTATCGCCGGCCTCAACCAAATGCTCTCTGTCGGTCTCAACCTGTACTCCTTTTGTACTCTGTCGAGCTCTGTAGCTGTCTGCATCCCTATAAGTGTCTTTGTCCATCTTTTTGTTTGAATCACTCATTTTCTCTACTATAAATTTCTCAACCGAAATTCAAACTCTTGTCTTTTCAAACCCTCATCTCCTCAGAAAAATTCTTGCCCGCGATTCGAACCCTCTATTGCTCCAATATTGCACTTTACAGAATAACCCTGTTCCAGTGCGCGTTGTTTTATAGGCGCATCGAGGCGGTTTGTAAGATCGATGTTTTTGTTTTGGCGTGGTGTTTTATGACGCACTGGTGCGGAAGAGTTGTGAAGCACTGGTGCGTCTGAGTAATAAGACGCACTAGTGCGTGTTATGATGATAAACACACCAGACTGTATAAAGTTTTTTTTTTGTATGTAAGAGCATAATAAAATAATGATAATTCTAAAGTACATGAATTTATTTGCATTATTTTCTAAAACTTATTATGTTACAAAAAATCATATTATTCTAGATTTATTATTTTACAATTATTTACAAATTTAAATATTTTAATAAAATCATTTCACATTAATACAATTAAAATTTTACAAATATTTGATATACAATTACAATTAAAATTACAATTAGAATTAGAATTAGAATTACAATTACAATTTTACAATTTCACATACAATTACTATTAGAATTAGAATTACAATTTTAATTTTACATACAATTACATTTACAATTATAATCATTTCACAGCAATACAATTAAAATTTTCCAAATATTTTACATACAATTAGAATTAGAATTACATTTACAATTACAATTACAATTAAAATTACAATTACAAATATAATTAAAATTTTAGAATTTTACATACGATTAAAATTACAATTACAATTTTACAATTTGTGATATATACAATTACAATTACAATCATTTCACAATAAATTAAATATTACAATTACAATTAAAATTTTACATTAAATATTTTACATACAATTACATTTAGAATTAGAATTAGAATTACAATTACAATTTTACAATTTCACACATTAAAATTACAATTACAATTTTAATTTTACATACATTTACATTTACAACTAAAATTTTACAATTACAATCATTTCACAGTAACACAATTAAAATTTTACAAATATTTTACATAAAATTAGAATTAGAAATAGAATTACATTTACAATTACAATTACAATTTTACAAATATTTTACATAGAATTACAATTAAAATTAAAATTACAAATACAATTACAATTTTAGAATTTTACTTACAGTTACAATTTTACAATTTTTCATATATACAATTACAATTACAATCATTTCACAATAAATTAAATATTACAATTAAAATTAAAATTTTACATCAAATATTTTACATCCGATTACAATTAAAATTACAATTACATATACAAATACAATTTTACAATTTTACATACAATTAAAATATAAATTTCAATTACAATCATGACATAATATTTAACAAATATCATGGTCATTTAATATTAAATTAATTAATAAGCATCACGATCATGATAACCATCATACAAACATCATATTCGACTAAAAAACACATTCAAACATCAAATTAACATTATATATTAACATCATCACAATACAAACATCAAATATATATCTCATGTCAAATAACTCATGCTATCACATACACATCTATCTAAAAGATAAACATTAAATTAACATATCTAACATGACCTAACAATATACACATCATGATGATCAACAACATGTAAATTAAGTACAACTGCAACATGAACATAAAATACATAGACTATATATATATATATATATATATATATATATATATATATATATATATATATATATATATATATAAACTGAATAATGCTAAAAATATACAACTATAATATATATGTCATAGATCAGTTGGTGGTAGTACAACATCAATAATAGTACTAGTGGAGGTCTGCTTAGTCAATGGTGCAACCTCGACGGTCGATGGTTCAGCCTGCTCATGATCATGACTAGTACCAATGGATGGATCAGTTAGTGGTAATACAACATCAATATAAGCAGTACTAGTGGAGGCATGCTCAGTAAATGGTGTAGCCTCGACGCTCGATGGTCCAGCCTGCTCATGATCATGACTAGTACTAAGGGATACTGCAGGCTACTGACTGGACATGGCCATTGGTCCAACCTCATCTCCATGATGACTGCTAGATGCTAGTGGAGCCTCATGCTCATCAGGCACAACGTGAGGTGAACGATCATGAGATGATTCACTGCTCGCAGACTGTCCATCATGTACTGCGGCTCGAGCACACCTATAACGTGCAACAATCCTCCTCAGTCGCGTAACAACTGTCGTAGCTCCTACGACATGTCGCATCAAGCTGTACATGTCACACGACATGCCTCTCCACATCCGTGCTAGCCTATCATTGGCCTATATGTCTCTGTAATGAGCAGGCCTGATGCCCACCTCAACAATCAATGCACTAATTTGGTCGCCCAACTCCATCCTGTATCTAGTATCAGGTCGACCGTGCCTAGCAAAAGGCGGTACTGGCGCACGAGTAGGAGCATGTCTCTCTGCATCAGCCTCCTGATCATGATCCTCGGAATCTGCCATGTCTTGATCGTCATCAGGATCCAAACCTGGATCATGTGGTGGTTCCAGAATCTCCTCGCCATCAAAAGAGCCAATGTGTGCAAAATATATACAAGTGCACACCAATAATTGGACAATTTCATTACACAATTTAATAAAAACAAGTTAAATAACATGTTAGAGTAAATATAAATAAAAAAGTAATATTACCTCTATCATCTGGCAGCCCATCATCTGTGAAGAGGATGTTGGCACACCCTTGCCAATCCAATCCAACATAAGGATAGGGGACCATAATGAAGGGATGCAGCTCATCAACATTGGCTAGTAAGTCCAGTGCATCATGCTATATCCTGGCTGGAAACATAGTCTCTCCCCTCTTGAGCATCATCTACCCCCACATGTGCATCTGGGCCTCCAACATCGGCCTACGAGGCTGCCGAAAAAAAGCATGCCTCATCTCTGGAAACCTCTCAAAAAATAAAATAAAAAGCTCTGAAGCAAAAGGGAAGTTGACCCTCGTGCATGAGCATGATATCTATCTAAGGTCGTACAAAACTGCCGCAAAAATATGGCTGACCACATGAAAAATCGTGGCTCTTATACTAAAGAATCAACATAATATATAAGCGGACAACTAATGTGTTGCTCGTCACTGGCGTTGTGTGAAATGGTAGAAATAAGAAGTGAGAGGCACTGCACTTCCTGTCTACCAAATGCACCAATACGTAACTGACCTCCAGGGACCTGAAACTATGAAGGAGACAATACATTTGCTCTAGTGTATCTCTGGGAGTAAACTAACTGACTCCCTGCTACACAACCAGCTAGAACCTCTGGGAATGAGGGAAAATCCACTCCTCTCCTCGATAGCCCTATAATGAAATATATATCCTCCTCAGTGGGTGTGTACCACTGGTCAGGACCAACCTGGAAATCCTGTTAGTGGGAATTCCACCTGCGGATAAGATGTCTCAAAAATACACTATGGGCCTTTAGGGAAGTAGCCTCCTCATAGAACTTGAGGAGGCCTACCTTCCTTAGGAGCCTCTGGGTATCTGTTGTAATAGGGCAAGGGTACGCATCTCTCTCCATCTCTCGTGCCTCCCACTGGTGAAGCATGTCATACTGCTCCGCCTGTTGTTGCGGTTGTTCCTCCTCTTATCTCTGAATCATTGACATATTAAATAATTTTTTTTATTAAATCAGACATGTATTTAGGAATATACATATATAATTTTTTTTGAAAAAAAACAGACAATTCGATGCGCCACAAAAAGAATCATGCACTGGTTTCGGTGCGGTTTTTGTTTGCAGAACACTAGAGGCGGTGCCCCAGATGACATAAAATGCATCAGTCAATGGGGCGGTATTTTACCCGGACGCATAGTTGACCCTGTCGGAATGCCGAATGTGGTGCGCTGGCAGACACCTGTAGGGTGGATATATCTGTCAATGCACCACATTACTATTCCCATGGTCAATGGTGTGCCCCGCTAAATGACCGCACCGCAATTTTTTTTTTAAATTTTAAAATAATGTGGGGCACCTTTCGCTACCGCCTTGGTCACGGTGTGGATAACGTTAGCATCAGTTGCGATGCGGCCTGTAAATTTTACAGGCAGCGCTGCTTACCGGTGCGAGCCGAATGAGTCGTGCACACCGCGCGATAAATTTTTTATTTTCTTTTTTAATGGTTAATTTTAAGGTTATTTCAAATTATAATCCACTAGAAAGCTTAATTATGGAAAAACTAGAAAAATACCTGTACCTTTTTCCATCGAGGAGGCATATTGGCTGTAGAATTTGCAAAAGAAAATTTGCCCACCATTTTTCAAAATGCAAGCTGGAGATTGGTGGCCAATGCATAGCAGTAGTGCCTACAATGGGTGCAATGGGAGCACCAATGTCGGGGCGGCTCAAAGGAGGAGAAATTGCACCAGTGCTTGAGAGCTCTGGAGTACTGAGAAAACTGAAAAATGGGGGTTTTTGGCCGTAATTTGTTTTTTATTTAACCCTGTTCCGGTGCGCAGGGTTTTATAGGCACACCGGGCAATTTCAGATTTGGCGCGTTGTTTTATGATGCACCGGGGCAGTTACTTAAGACCGCACCATGCTGTTTCAGTTTTGGCGCGGTGTTTTATGATGCACCGAGGCGGAATAGTCATGATGATGGGGGTAAACCGACAGTCCCGGTTGCTCAAATTTTCAAACTTTTTCTGTGTGTAAATTTGTTCAATTTCATTTCCCAATCGACCCCAATCCGGGCAATCTCACAATCTTCCTTTATTCTACGCTGGCAAATTAAACACTTACGTCTGAGAGCGTTAATATCTCAAATCTCAGAGATTTGAGATATTAATTTCAAAGTTAGTATATGTATGTAACATCTCAGATTCACTTCTTTTCTATGGGAGCTCTACTGTCAACCAATGGTCACTGTCACGCTCATTCACGTCCTTGACATGAACCAATCATACCGTATAGACCTTCTCTACTAACCAAATGTTACTCCACCACGAGCATATACAATTTCTTCATGTGCACTGTAATATATCAATATATATTATAGTCTTGGAAGTGTTATGACGACAACCCAACAACTTGGAGCTCACTTCTAGTCAAAGACTCGACCACACTCGGGTTAATACCGTGGTTCGGATTCAAATTAGAGGAAATCCTTAACTAGCCACAACACATGACTATTCACTTTGTAACCTGGGACTTTGTATAATTAAACACATGCCATTACAAGCAACGAGGCCCACACATACAACAAACGTGAAACACACAAACCCGATTCATACCTTCGTTAAATCCATGCACCCATCCAACGGTTGTTATCACGTTGCATCGCTTCATTTGATCCAACGGATATCACGCGAGTTACTTGCACGAACGATAATGCGTGATGGGGCGGTTTTGGGGTCCCGCCTTATGCCACGTGTCAGCCACTCTATGGAATCGCTCCAATTTCTTGAATACCGCTCGTCCCGCAAAGGTGGTGCGATCAAAACTGGAAACCTGCCTTTACTGTTCACTCCTGCAAGGTTCCACGTCCTTCCGTGACCCGGTTCTCACCTTCAAGGTTCCGCTCTTTTGGCTCGGGGTTCCGCCTAACTTCGCGTTCCGTCATCCTTCGTGCATTTACCACTTCTTCCTTCGATTTACATATTCCATCGTATAGTTGGGTTTCATTATGACTCTGTACCATCGATAATCCTTCACGGCTGTATCAAGCCCGCAACCCGACTTCCATTCAAAGTTCCACAGTTCACACAGTCATACTGTCTCTCCACTTCCTCAACCCAATTGGTTCATTCGGTTTCAAACCAATACTGTGCCTCAGGGATTCCACCCAAGTTGTAGTCTCGCTTCTCCTTCCATACTCAGTCAAGTGGACCTGCCTTCTCCTCGGGTATTTCGTCAAGGAATAGGACCATTTTACTGCATTCCTATATTATAAACACAGTAACCCGAACATGAATTAAACTTCACTCTGTCTATACAAAGAGTCTCTCCTATTATTCATAGCACATCATTAAACCAATTACAGTGTATACGTGTTCCAATTTCCATACAGTTAGCTATTGAGTTACAGGAGCCAATTTCTGAGTCTCACCTACAAGATGCACAAAGACGCAAGGCATTCTCCACACAAAATTAAACCAACAATTGCACATAAATACTGAAACAACTTCCTCATTATATAGTGAGTTAACTTACAAACTTTTTTCTGGCTAGATCTTCGATCGATTGGCCCTTCTCCTCTATTCTGTAGTCCTATGTAGCCTATGCAGCTCTCTATGTAGGTCTATGTGCAGGTCTCAACCCTGTCACAAAGGTTTATTTTTATACATATTGGAAATCAATCGATTCAACTTCCCTGATGACTCCTGGACTCCTAAAATTAGCCTAACTTCTGAAACTGACTATCTCTTCAGGCACCCATCAATCATTCGGGCAGTTACATTTTCCTTTCTAATTAACTAAAATTACTCAATTATGAATATTTACATGGTGAAACAAAACATGAGATCCCCTTTTACATTTTTTTATGTACAAAAGTTGTCTTGGGCCTAATGCCCCTGCATCAGACTCCCCAGGTTAAAATGGTTCATGATCTCCTGATCATGGTTTTCATCTTTGTCTGCCTAGATCCCACACTTTGTTCTACAACTGGCCATCCGTTGCAGTGTTCTTCCTTCACATTCCTCCTGGCTTCCATACTTTATGTTGTAGCTTTCCACAACTGCACCTTTACATCCTCTTTCTGCTTTGCTTGTGCTACTACTTCTTTGTTTCCTTACTGCTGCCTTTTTCCCAGACATCTTCATCATCAGCTTTCTTATAAATTTGATTTCTTGATCCAATGTGTCCTTTGATTGCTGGACACCACTTCTCTTTGATTGCTGAAATTCAGCTGTGTCTGTAGCCCTTATTACTTCTCCTGTTCTTAATACTGCCCTAGCTGCCACCCTATCATCCATACCCTCTCTGCAACAGTAGAATTCTTGCTCCCCCACTGGCAACACTTCAGTTTTTTGCTTCAACATTCTCTCCAGCGACACTCCAAGTAGTTGTTGTTCTGGCATTTCAATCTCTCCTCTAGATTTTTTCAGCAAATATTTCAGCCAGTTGCTTTGTGCTTGTCTCTCATTGTCAGCATGCTGTGATTTCGGTTCAGCATGTTCTTCTCCTGTCTGGGCAATATTCAGCAATTGCCTCTCTTCTTCTTGATTCACTCCAAGCTCTTCCAGCTTTGCATTTTCATCTTTTGAAAAAGTGAAACTCTAGTTCTCCACTGCTATAGCAGCCCCAACAGTCTGCCATACAACCTTCTCTTCAATATTCTCTTGGTTGTTCGAACAAGCCAATTCCTTTCTGCTACCAATAGCAACAAATTTCTGTCCATGAGACATGATTGTCTCATCTTCTTCCAGCTGCTCATCTTCATTCTGCAACAACTCTTCTTCTTCTAAGACAACTCCAAGTGATGGATTGTCTTCTGCTTTGCCTATCAACATAGCCACTTCATCAGTTCCAAAACCCCAAGACCCAATGGTCCCAACTGATGATTCAATCATCAATTCTTTTCTATCTTCATCCCATTGTGTCTTCACATTCTGCAATCCCCAATTCTAAAATTGAGGTTTTCTCTCTTGTATTGAATCCTGCTGATTCAACATACTCTCTAGCAGTTCAATTTCTCCATTCCATGGTTTAAAGCCTTCCACATAATTCTCCTTCTTTGTCAATTGACTGCCCCATGCTGTCAACTTATCTCCATCATCAACAGGATCTGCATTCATAAAAAAATTGTTAGCATCAAACTCACAAGGCCTCAGAGCCTTTCTCTGCTCTGCCAGCACCTCAATATGCTGTCCCAACTTTCTTTTCTTCTCAATCAGCACATCAGAATGCTGATTCCGATTCTTCAAACATATCTTGAGACTACCAACTAGTGTCTCTTTTGCATCATCCCCTTCAAGGATGTCTTTCTTCTCTAGTTCATAAAAACGAACTTTCTCATCTTCAATCATCTCTGTCCTTACCATCTGAACACCTTCTCTCTGTGGTTCTGTCCTCTTCTCTAGAACAATTAATTCATGCCTCAATCTTGGCATCTCATCACAATCTTCTCTATCTTCTGCTGTCACTATCTCCTCAGCCTTCATTAGAATGGAATTTTGATTTCCCATCTCTGCAAAGACTCCAGCTACCTGTCCATCACTCCTTACTTGGCCATTCATTAAAATTAGTTTGTCATTATCATCATTAATGACAAATTTATCTCCACCAGCTTCATTGAAACAATATCCTCTATAAAATAAGGAACTAATGATTTCCTTCTGCTGCAATAGTTCAATCTGATCTTCATCCGAAAGATACTCATCATATCTTGCTTGGAAACAGTCAGCTTCATTCATCACAGTTCCATCATGTGAACTGCCTTCATTAACACCTGCATTCACACACAACTCGTCAGATGAAAAAACATAAGACCTCATGGTCTCATTTGATGATCTAATCACCAAATATTCTTGCTATTCCAAGTCTTCCATATGCTCGAGAGATTCTTCAATGGTCTTCTCTTTAGTCTCCTCAAGCTGTTCAACTTCAAGCTTCTGGCCAATATCATAAACTGAACCTCCTCTGCTTCCAATATGTGGGAAAGCAGAATCTTTCTCCAACTGTGCATGGACATCCTCAAAACATGTAGCTGCTCCATTTTCTTCCTCAGTGACAACATCAGCAGTTTGTTCTCTTTCACTTGTTGTACCTGCAAACATACAAAATGTGTCAGATGTAAGGCTCTTGGACCCCTTGGTCCCACTTGAAGCTTCGATCTCCAAGTCCTTCTCCAAATACTCAATCACTCTGAGTATTTCCTTTTTCTTCTGAGCATTTATCATTTGCTCCTTCTTCCTTTGTAGCCTCTGCCACTTTATCTTCTTCTTCATGAGCCAACCAACTCTCTGGCTTTCTTCTATCCTTCTCTTCAGTTCATTAAACTGTTCCTTAATCTCAGCAAATTCTTTCCAATATTCTTCATCAGTGAGTCTCTTCCTCATGCCAATTGCTTTGGCATCTTCCCTCACTCTTCCGATGTGGCTTCTCTCAGAACCTCTGCAATCTTTTCAGTCTCTGTTATGGCTCTCAATAGCCATTTTCTTCTCTAGGAGTTCTTCACTGACAAGCTGCACTAAGCCTCTGCAACAGCAAGCTCTCTTGCTGCAACTCACCTCACCAATCCTTTCCTCTAGATCCGGCTATTGGCAAGTACTGGTCCCCTGTCTGCTGGAACCCTCTGAGCACTCTCTTCTGCTCTCTAGGCTTCACTCTGCAACTTCTCAAGAACACCTCTTTTCTTCTATCATCCAACCTCAGTTGGGAATCTTCCAGGTTCTGCCACACTCTTTCTGCACTCAGAATCCCTTGCTGGATTCGTCTATCACTGCTCTCAAAGCTTGTGATCTACCTCTTGCTAGGATTTCTTCCTCAATTTCTTGCACTCTGTATTCTGCAAACAAATCCTTCCAACCAGAGTTCAAATAAGGCTCATCATCTTACCTCTCAAGATCCTTGAATGATCTTGTTTCTTCTTTCACCTGCACTGCATCTATCTGCTGCAATCTTCAAGACTCTTTTTCCTCAACTCCAGATACTGTACACCTGGAGATCTTCATTGCATACTTAATCAAATCTGCAAAATTTCTGTTAAATAGATTTAAACTTCAACTTTTTTTTTTCTTCCTATTCAGTACATGTGCATTTCAAAATAACCTCTTCAAAGAGCTAATTAAATTCTAGCTCTGATACCACTTGATGACGGGGGTAAACCCACAGTCCCGGTTGCTCAAATTTTCAAACTCTATCTGTGTGTAAATGTGTTCAATTTCATTGCCCAACCGACCCCAATCCAGGCAATCTCACAATCTTCCTTTATTCTACGCTGGAAAATTAAACACTTACGTCTGAGAGTGTTAATATCTCAAATCTCAGAGATTTGAGATATTAATTTCAAAGTTAGTATATGTATGTAAAATCCCAAATTCACTTCTTTTCTGTGGGAGCTCTACTATCAACCAATGGTCACTGTCATGCTCATTCGCGTCCTTGACATGAACCAATCATATCGTATAGACCTTATCTACTAACCAAATGTTACTCCACCACGAGCATATACAATTTCTTCATGCGCACTGTAATATATCAATACATATTACAGTCTTGGAAGCGTTATGACGACAACCCAACAACTTGGACCCCACTTTAAGTCAAAAACTCGACCACACTCGGGTTAATACCATGGTTCGGATTCAAATTAGAGGAAATCCTTAACTAGCCACAACACACGACTATTCACTTTGTAACCTGGGACTTTGTATAATTAAACACATGCCATTACAAGCAACGGGGCCCACACATACAACAAACATGGAACACACAAACCTGATTCATACCTTCGTTAAATCCACGCGCCCATCCAACGGTTGTTATCACGTCGCATCACTTCATTTGATCCAATGGATATCGCACGAGTTACTTGCATGAACGATAATGCGCGATGGGGCGGTTTTGGGGTCCCGCCTTATGCCACGTGTCAGCCGCTCTATGGAATCGCTCTGATTTCTTGAATACCGCTCGTCCCGCAAAGGTGGTGCGATCAAAACCGGAAACCCGCCTTTACTGTTCACTCCTGCAAGGTTCCACGTCCTTCCGTGATCAGGTTCTCGCCTTTAAGGTTTCTCTCTTTTGGCTCGGGGTTCTGCCTAACTTCGTGTTCCATTGTCCTTCGTGCATTCACCACTTCTTCCTTCGATTTACACATTCCATCGTATAGTTGGGTTTCATTATGACTCTGTACCATCGCTACTCCTTCACGGCTGTATCAAGCCCGCAACCCGACTTCCATTCAAAGCTCCGCAGTTCACACAGTCATACTGTCTCTCCGCTTCCTCAGCCCAGTTAGTTCATTCGGTTTCAAACCAATACTACGCCTCAGGGATTCCACCCAAGTTATAGTCTCGCTTCTCCTTCCATACTTAGTCAAGTGGACCCACCTTCTCCTCGGGTATTTAGTCAAGGAATAGGACCATTTTACTGCATTCCTATATTATAAACACAGTAACCTGAACATGAATTAAACTTCACTCTGTCTATACAGAGAGTCTCTCCTATTATGCATAGCACATCATTAAACCAATTACAGGGTATACATGTTCCAATTGCCATACAGTTAGCTATTGAGTTATAGGAGCCAATTTCTAAGTCTCACCTACAATATGCACAAAGACGCAAAGCATTCTCCACACAAAATTAAACCAACAATTGCACATAAATACGAAACAACTTCCTCATTATACAGTGAATTAACTTACAAAAATTTTTTTGGCCAGATATTTGATCGATTGTCCCTTCTCCTCTATTCTACAGTCCTATGCAGCCTATGCATCTCTCTATGTAGGTCTATGTGCAGGTCTCGACTCTATCACAAAGGTTTATTTTTATACATATTGTAAATCAATCGATTCAACTTCCCTGATGACTCCTGGACTCCTAAAATTAGCCTAACTTCTGAAACTGACTATCTCTTCAAGTGCCCATCAATCATTCGGGCAGTTACATTTTCCTTTCTAATTAACTAAAATTACTCAATTATGAATATTTACATGGGAAAACAAAACATGAGATCCCCTTTTACATTTATTTATGTACAAAAGTTGTCTTGGGCCTAATGCCCCTGCATCAAGTCGTGAAGCATCGATGCTTTACAGTAATAGGATGCACCGGGCGTATGTGTACGGAGCACAGAGTGTCTGGTGTGCCAATGTTTTGTGAAAATGGTGCTTTCTCTTGTAGAGCACACCAGTAATTGAGAGCAAAAAAGTGAAAAATGCGGTTTTTTGGCTGTAATTTTTTTTTATTTAACCCTTTTTCAATGCGCATATTTTACAGGCGCACCGGTGTTGTTTCATACGAAGGCACCAGTTCGCTTTTGTTTAGGCACAGTGTTTTATGATGCACCGGTGCGGTTTCATAACACCGCATCGGGCAATTTCTGCTTTGGTGTGGTGTTTTATGCTGCGCTGGCGTGGAAGAGTTATGAAGCACCGGTGCATGACTAATAAGACGCACCGAGCTGGTGTGTATGGAGCACACGGTGTCAGGTGTGCCAATGTTTTGTGCGCACAGGCGCTTTCTCTTGTAGAGCGCACTGGTAATTGAGAGCCTAGAGCATCGAAAAAGTGAAAAATCCAGTTTTTTGCCCTAGTTTTTTTTTTATTTAACCCTTTTCTGGTGCGCGTGGTTTATAGGTGCACTGGTGTTGTTTCTTACAAATGCACCGGTCGGTTTGTGTTTTGGCACATTTTTTTATGATGCACTGGTGCGGTTTCGGTTTTGGCACGGTGTTTTATGATGCATCGACGTAGAAGAGTTATGAAGCACCGGTGCTCTATAATAATACGACGCACTGGGTAGGTGTGTACGGAGCGCATAGTGTCCGGTGTGCCAATGATTTGTGCACACCGGTGCTTTCTCTTGTAAGGAGCACCAATAAGATATTGAATGATAAGCGCACCAAGCGGAAAACATCCGCAAAACCCTCCACCCACCAACCTCCTCTAGTAACCTCCGCTAGAAATGGATGTATGGCATATTTTAATAAGGGGTTCCTCAAAAACATCCGCTAGAGGGTATTTTCCTTGTAGTGAAGTTGGTGCTGGGCTTTTGACCAGTCTTGGGATATTTCAATTTTGAGGGCCTTAAATTCATCATTTTCCAGAACTTAAGGGAATTTTTGGAAACTAGACAGGAGCAGATTTCCAATGAGCTATCTTGAGTTGAATTTGGACTTCATCAAGTCCTCCAAAATTGACCTTGAAGTTGACACTGTACTTTTGTCAAGGGCATTGCGCTTTTGCTTCAGGTGCTACGCTTTTTCGAGTTCACTGATATTTTCTAGATTTTGACTTTTTCTCAGTTGTTAAATGGATTTGATGGATTTTACTGATGTAATTGATTCATGTAAATGTAATTATGCCACTTTTTAGTTACTAGAGGTAGATACATTGGGTAAAAGTGTGTTTTTGGACAAATGAATCAGTTTCACCAAAGTTAGGAATGAGTTTGTTGACTTCCCTAGTCTTTGGGTTTTGAGTTGAGAAGTTTGTGGATTAGCTCCACAAATTACGGATTTAACCCCTGAGCCGGGGAGAATCAGTTTTGGTCTATATTACTCACTTCTTTTCTCATAGAAAGGGTTGGATGTTGTTGGATTGATCATTGAACACTTTTTGTAATAATATTTGTGGCAAGTAATAACAGAATGAGTTGTAGCTATTTTGATGGAATTCTTGTGGTAAAGTGATTTTATGTTGTTTCTTATTATGTTTTGAAAATGTGTGAATGTATTGTGATTTCATATTCATTCCATTTCTGAATGTAATTGTTTCCTAAGTCTGAAAGATAGAATTCATTAAGCTTATGCTTTGTTTTGGAGGAAAAGTTACAATTCGTTTCATCTTCTTCTAGTAGAAAAGAATTCATATTTATTATGCTCTTTTCTCAAAACCTAGCAGTATAGACCACTTCATCAAGATATCCTTTTGTGTTAAAATTCTTACCTACCTTGCTCCATCAGATCCCTGCAATTCTGATCCTTGTTTGCCCTGACCTAGTTCCTTCCTTGACATATTCACCATCCAACACCTCAAAATTCAATCAATAAAACCGTTGTGCTACTATACCTAGCCTAATATCTCATTGATCTAGTCATATTGGCTGAGATCCATTACATAGAGCCCTCTCCTGCCTAGTAGGGCTAGCTACTTGGCAAAATATTGGTATGTGGTTACCTTTTTTGGTCTCTTCTCAGCCTCGAAGAATTGGTGGAATGATAAAAACCGACTTGGAAATTGTGATCTACAAGATGCTTATCATGTCTTGTCTTGTACTTGACTTGAATCTTCTCCAATTCTCCAATTTTTCTTGAACTATTTGATGTACCAATTGAACTTGTTGAATGAATCTTTTAGCTTTGTCTATGTCACTATGACCATCAATAGCAACATATTTCCTAAAGATAAAATCTAAAGGAGATTTAGGCAAGTATCTAAAAAATGCCTCAAATGACGATGTTTAAGTCAAAGAATGCTTGGCCTGGTTGTAAAAATGTTGAATATAGTGCAAATGTTCATCCCAAAACTTAGGATGCTTGTTGGAATAACCATGAAGAATATGTATCATTGTCTTGTTCACCACCTCTATTTGTTCGTATGTTTGCGGATGAAATGTTGTACTCTTTTTAAATTTGGTGTCAATGAGTCCCCACAAGCTTGACCAAAATTTCCCGAAAAAGTGAGAATCTCGATCACTAACAATGGATGTGGGAAACCGAAAATGCACCCATACATTATGAAAGAATAACTGAGCAGTTTGTTTAGTTGTAACCTGCTTTTTACAGGGAATCAAAATACACATTTTTCTTAACCTATCCACAACTATATAAAGATAATCATGACCTCTCCTATACATAGGTAGACCTCCTACAAATTCCATATAAACATTCTCCCATGGACGAGAAGGTACAAGAAGTGGTGTATACAATCCCAACTTTCTATTGCTAGGCTTACTAACAACACATAATGAACATTCTCTCACAAATCGTGACACACTTTCAAGCATATGAGGCCAATAACAATACCTTTGTAATTGTGCCACCGTCTTACCTACACCAAAATGAGCAGCAGTAAGAGAAGTATGCACTTCCCTTATGATGTTCACTCTCTCCCCCTGTGGAATACAAAGCTTTCCCATATGGTACAACATGTTATCATGCACATGATAATTCAATTCCTCTACTTGGTTACGTTGACACAAAGTCGCATATACATCTTTGAAATCACTATCTAAACCATATTGTTCAACATAGCTCTCATGCATGACATAATTATGCTTAAGAATAATGGATGCACTAACAATTGGTCTAGAAAGCATATCAACAACTTTGTTATAGATACCTTCCTTATACCTTATCACCAAGTGGAATTGTTGAAGAAAACACATCCATCGAAAGTGCCTTGCTTGCTACAACTTTGTTTATGATTGCAAGTATTGCAATGGCTGATGATCTGTGTGAATTATTGTTTCTTTACCCATCAAGTAGTGTTTCCAATTTTTCACACTTTGCACCAATTCATACATTTCCTTGTCATATCTAGGATAGTTAATCATTATGCCATTAAAAGTTTATGAATGAAAAAAGATGGGCTTACCATGTTGTAATAGGACTGCGCCCATGGCATAGTTTCTTGCATCAGTATGTATCTCAAATGACTATCTCAAGTCTGTAAGTGCAAGTACAGGAGCTGAATTGATCTTTTCCTTCAATGCATCAAATTATTTTTGTTTCTTACCTCCCCAATGGAAGAACTTCTTCACACTTGTCAGTGCATGCAATTGAGTTGTGATATAAGAGAAGTTAGAAATAGTCTTCCTCCAACATTGGGCCGCTACAAAAAACTTCTAACCTATGTCAGTATTTTGGGCCTTGGCCAATTCAAAATGGCATCAAAATTGGAGGGATCAATATTCAACTCACCTCCTCCAATAATATGTCCCAAATAGAATAAGGAAGTTTTCCCAAACTCACATTTTGACATCTTTAAAAATAATTGTTCTTTCTTCAATACATCTAATATTTTTTTGACATGCATGAAATGTTCTTCATGGGACTTGCTGAAAATGAATATGTCATATAAATATAATATCACAAAGTTATCTAGAAAAGCCCTCAACACGTCATTCATCAGACGCATGAAAGTAGTAAGAGAATTACAAAGCCCAAAGGACATAACCAACCATTCAAAAATACCTTGATTTTTTTTTAATGTTGTCTTCCATATGTCTCCTTCAACGATTCTGATTTGATGATAACCACTCCTCAAGTCCAGCTTAGTAAAATACACAACATATTTCAGTTGATCAAGTAAATAATCAATTCTAGGAAGTGGTTAACGATTATTTAATGTAATCTTGTTCAATGCACGAAAGCCCACAGACATGCACCATGTTCCATCTTTATTTGGCCCCAACACAATAGGTGAACGACTAATCCGGTGCTCAAAAATGAAAGTTGTCAGAATGGATAGAAACTTGTGCACTTACGCAGATCTCTTCGTTATGAATATGGTGCAATCATTTTGTGGAAAAATGACACCGTATGCTCCTGGAAATGAGTTCTATTTGTTTTCCCAAACAGGCAAAAGTTCGGCAAAAATTGTGCAGGATTCCCAGTCAACAGTCCGTACAACTAACTGGGCATGGTTGACTAGGCTCTATTGGGCCAATCATATTTTGCCACTTGTCAAAAAGTCATTGGTGATGAATTGGGCGAATTTCATTGGTGGGTTGGTGGCTAACCATAGGCTGCCATGGGGCCCAATCAGAGGTCGCCACGTGGTACCACGGGGGCCACCAAAATTTGGTTGGAATTATGAACTAGGCTCTATATGAGTCAAACCTCCGACCTCTCAACTAACAACGCAGAGCCTTAACCACTTGGGCTAACCATTGGTCCTTGTTTAACCAACAAACCAACTATTATTGAAGTTTGAAGTGATGAAGTTAATGGGGTAAGGGGTCAAGGCTTAGCCCTGACCCCCGCAACAAACCATACCATACGACCCTTGGCATGAAACTGTGGGCATGACCCCATATTTTTTTATTAATTAATTTTTAGAAGCTTAAGCCTTCGCAAAATTTTTAACTGTCCCATGATTTTTGCTGGAATTCTGCTAACTTAGCGCTCCGTTAGTGGAATCTAGGGTGAAAATGTGGGACGGTTCCAGTTTTTGGAGAAATTGTAGAGCGACTAACAACAAATCCAGGGAAACTCATAAATTCTTTAGGGTTTTACCATTTTGGGAGTAGAAAGAGGTTAGACATGCATTTTTAATAGTTCTGAAGCTAATGGAACATTTTTTGAAGCCATTGGAGCATTGTAAACTGATGTAATCTCCATTTTTTAGCATAATGATATAGGGCCAAGCCATTGGAAGCTAGACTAGCAGACGTATCCCAGGAGGGGTGAACTCCTTCATCACTTGTTGTGTTGTGGTTATATTTATGGTGTATTTTTCTGTTGTTTTCTGTTATTTCAAAGTTTGAATTCATGCTTTATGTGCATAAGAATTTAACATAAAACCACATAAAAACTCAATTTTAACACTTGTAATCTAAACTACCTCAAGCACATTTACATATATATCTCATACATATCAAGTTTGGTATCAGAGCTTAGGTTTTCTTTGTTGCTATGAGGATTTAATTGTTTGCAAGTGTTTATGATGCTTACAAGGTTTAAGCTCAATAGAGTAGAAGGAAAGCTTGTGGATGTAGGTTCTCAATTTGGGACAAGGCCAAGGAGAGCACAATCACCACAAACTCCCCCTCAAATTGCATCTAAAGCTTTAGTAAGAATGCCACATGAAGGAGGAGCTGATAATATGTCAGAAGATGAAAAGGATTTTAGGAAAGCATTCTTTGACATGACTGAGATGGTGAAGGTTCTCTATGAAGAGAGAAATTCAAGATTGTAGGGTGAAAGTTCCAAGCCTTCAAAAGGAAAGGGTTCTTCTAGAGGAAAAGGATGAGATGATGACAAGCCTTCAAAAGGAAATGGTGACAAACCATCCTCTTCTCCACCATCATCTTCACATCTATCCTTACCTTCATCTTCTTCCTCTTCCACAACAATTGTTACTCAAACACCTCCACATACCCCAAGGGTTCATGGTAAAACTCCCTTATTAAAACTTGATATCAGATTAAAAATGCCATTGTATAATGGTGAAGTGAATGCTGAAATAATTGATAATTGGGTTCGTCAACTTGAAGTTTATTGAAGGAGTCAAAACATCAAATATGATGAAACAATGATTAAATTGGATTCATTAAGGTTGGAAAGTGTTGCTTTGATTTGGTGGGAAGCCAAAACACAAGAGGATATGAAAAAACATGGTAAGTAATCAACCTCTTGGATAGATTTTATTGTTGCACTTAGAAGACAATTTTTATCCATTAGCTTATATGTAGAATGTAGGTTTTAACCTTGTACAGAAATTATATACAAACAAATCTTAAAACAGAAAATAAACAATAGCGAGAGCATTAAACATATCACAGATAAACACAGAGATTTTCACCTGAATCCAAAATTGGGATGACCAGCTTGATTTTTAATTATATTCCTTTTAGTGTTACAACACATATATATACATGCTGAAGCATACATAAACCCCAATCCATTAACCCTGGATTAGAACATAACTGTAGTTCCCTTGACCGGATCTACAAAATACTAGGGGCCGAAAACCATCGTCCCCCAAAACCATGTGCAAACTCATGCACAAAACCATGGGTGGGTCCACCTATGAGTGGGTCCGCACACCAAAACAAATTTTTCTGGGGTGCTGCCGCCCCCCTGTGACCCCCTTGCTATGCCCAGTGCAATGTACAGCACGTGGGGCTAGTCGTGGAAAGAATATAACACATACCCAACATTCTCCCACTTGTTGTTTTATTTCCGCAAGGGAGGCCACAAGAGAGCTTAGTCATAATTCCAGCTCTGCAACACCCATTGTTTCTCTACACCAAGACAACTTCTGAGTGCTCACAGACTTCGTTAATGCATTTGCAACATTCTTCAAAGTGTCCACCTTTACCAGCAACACCCTTTTATCCTCAACCATATCTCTCACAAAGTGATATTGAACATCAATGTGCTTTGTCTTTGAATGATAAGCAGGGTTCTTAGCCAAGAAAATTGCACTTTGGCTGTCACAGTCTATCCTTATAGCTCGCTGCACCAACCCCATACTTGAACACAATATTTGCAACCAAACTGCTTCCTTGCTTGCATGAGTGGCTGCCATGTATTCTGCCTCTGTAGTTGAAAGAGTCACTACAAACTGTCTTTTACTCATCAATCTGACTCCACCTCCAAATAGGCTAAACACATACACACTTGTAGATCTTCTTTGGTCCAGATCTCCAGCCCAATCTGCATCAACAAAGCCACGAATGTCCAACACTATTTCCAATCTTGGTCTTCCCTGGTAGCACAAGCCATAATCACTAGTGCCACGCAAATATCTAAAAACCCGCTTCACTGTTGTCCAATGCTCCTTCCTTGGGTTTGACATAAACCTGCTCAATAATACCACTGCATGTGCAATGTTTGGTCTAGTACAGACCATTACATACATCAAGCTACCCACTGCACTTCATGCGTATGGAACACGAGACATATCCTCCTCTTCTTCTTGTGTCTTAGGAAACTGTTCAGTAGATAGCTTTACACCTATAGGAATCAGAACATTCACCGGTTTACTATCCTGAATATTGAACCTTTGCAATATAGTCTCAACATACTTCCTCTGGTTTAACCAGAGTTTCCTCTTTGCCCGATCTCTTTTAATTTCCATGCCCAAAATATAGTTTGTAGCACCAAGATCCTTCATGTCGAATTTGGCGAATAGTTGGGTCTTCAAATCTTGGATAATTTCTTTGTCATTTCCAATAAACAACATATCATCCACATACAAGACCAAATAAATAACACGGTTACCAATTAATTTAAAATAAACACAGTGATCCTCCTTGCTTCTGGTGAAGCCAAGTCCCTGTATATAGGTATCAAATTTCTGATACCACATCCTTGGTGACTGTTTTAACCCATACACAGACTTCTTTAACTTGCATACTAGTTCTTTCTTCCCCTTCACCATAAAGCCTTCAGGTTGTTTCATGTAGATCTCCTCTTCCAGATCCCTGTGAAGAAACGTTGTCTTCACATCGATCTGTTCTACCTCAAAATCAAATGCAACATCAATAGATAAAAGTAATCTAATAGAAGTAACTTTGGCAACAGGAGAAAAAATATCACCAAAATAAATTCCCGGCACCTGGGAATAACCTTTTGCTACCAACCGAGCTTTGTATTTCTCCACCTTGCCTTCTACATTATGTTGGAAATACGCAGAATCTTCCGGTTGAATACGATATTCCTTTCAATTAGAGAATTAGTTAATCTTCAATTATTATCAGTGTTTGTACAATGATAGCAGCAAACAATAGGAACACAAATGCACACATTTTTTAAGGTGGAAACCCATTCCGGGACAAAGACCACCTAATGCTTTTCTAATAATTCTTTAATATTCAACTCCAATTGAAAATAAAGCTCCAACTTCCTAGAATCTAGAAAAGCATTCTTCTCCAGCTCCCACTGGATGGACACTCCAATGCTTGAGATTCTTCAGCAGTCAACTGAATGGATGCCCCAACACCCAATGAGCTACAACTCACCCTAGCACCACACTACCACCCTATAGAAGAATAAAAGAAGAATGGACTCCCGTACTAGGGAAAATGGTCCAATTTACAATGATATAGAATGATGCAGAAGAAGAATATATACTAGACCATAACCCAAACTTTGACACAACCACCTAATGATGATCCTAGACCTCCCAACACTGCCTCTTCAACCCTTGGCAGATAGACACTAGTACAATTTGTACAATAATGTATTTACAATGACTAAGTACAATGATACCTTTACAATGATTGTATCAGTGCTGCCCACTTGAAGACTTCATATGATGAACTTCTTGCTGCTGTTATGCACCCTGGTTGCTACTCTTGTCATGCTACCCTCTGCTACACCTTGCTTTGCTTTGCTGCCATAGAAAGTCTGGTCCTTTGCAACCCTTGACAACACATGATCTAGCGTTTTCTTGCCTTCTAGGAGCTCGATATTGAATCTAGTGTATCTATATTATTTCAAATCCTTAATATCTAATATTTGGTCCTGTAGTAGTCCTCTGAGTCTTCTTTCCAATGCCATAGGTCTGACCCAATTTGGATTCTTCAAGAAATCTTTATGCCCAATCTCTCACAATGCCCTAATTATGGACTATTTCAGCATAGTGTACTTGTACGGCATGACACGTGTCAATTTTTCTTCATTTCACTCTGAAATTGATAGATATAAAATTAAATACTGTGCACTATCTGCCACTTTTTACAGAATTCCAATTTGATACTCAGAGAGAGAGTTATGACGATTTTACCAAGGTCACTTCTTTGAGATGAATTTCAGGAGCCTGCAAAAACCCTGACTTCCATAGATCATATATCCAAAAATATTGCACACCTTGATCTGAAAGTTTTACTGCAGATTCCTCAAGATTTCAGCTTCGCCTCATAAAAATTTCAACTTTTGAACCTTCGTAGACAAAACTTTAGAGCGAAAATTCCACGATGACCTGTTTCAGATGACCGAATCCCTTGCATAAGGAGGAAATGAAGATCACAATTTATATGAATGCTTAAGTTGAGAGGGGCTTCAACAAGTGAACGTGGGAGGGATTTTAGGAGCACAAAAAATATCAATTATGACTTTTCAATGACCCATGCCCCAACCCCATGGGGTTTTATCCCACTAACTGGGGTTACAAACTTTAAACATGAATATCTCTCAAACCGTGAAGAATTACATGGCGTGCCATATATCAACGGAAATATCTCGACAAGTAGAAACCATCAAAAGAATTATTGACCCAGAATATATTAATTTGGTACGTCAAAAATCCCATGCAATATTGGGTTAGCCCCTGGTGCTGCTTGGGTTGACATTAATGACAACCGCTGATCAACAATCTCCCCCTTTGGCATTGATGGAAACACAAGTACTCCCCCTAAGATCATGACACCTCTTCCTACAACATTCTCTCCCCCTTTTACATCAATGGAAAAGGGTAACTCCCCCTAAAACACAACCATCCTGCGGACCTGTACACACTTCCACTCCGTCTTTGACACACAACGTCTGCCCGAACTGTGCCACCGCCACTCCCCACGACCTGCAACCATCTGGAACTGTTATCATACTTTATCCCCCTTTATATTCTGAAAAAGGAAAATCTAATGAGAACTTGGGAGAATCCCAAGCTTCTGGCGAAGATATTCCAATGCTGGTGAATATTTAATATGTGATTCTTTTGGTGCTGCTTGGAATCTTGCTACTTGTCCAACTTCTTACATAACATCTGGTTGGGAGGTTGTTACATATAGAAGAATACTAATCATAGATCTATACAACCTTTGATCCACATCCTTAGATGAGTTGTCTATGGTCAATTTGCAACCTGTTACCATTGGAGTAAGGATAGGTTTACAATCTTCCATTTTAAATTTCCTGAGCATTTCCTTGATGTACTTGGCTTGACGTATAAATATTTCTTTCTCTTGCTGAGATATTTGAAGCCCTAAGAAGTATGTCAGCTCACCAAGTAAAGACATCTCGAAATCACTTTGCACCTTTGTAGCAAAATTCTTACTTAGTCGATCATCATTTCTACCAATTATTGTATCATCACTCTTCGCTTCCTTCAGACTTTCTTTTAGTTGCTTCCATCCCGAACATATATGTCGTTTGAGTTAGGAAAATACCTTTGGCACAATTTTAACGCCTTTAAGTTGGGTTAGCTGTTTTCAGCAATAGGGTGATATAAACAAAACCATCTTTGCTTTTGAGAGTGACAGTACCTAATCCTATAACATTTGAAGATCCATCATTTCCAAAGGATATGGTTCCATCCTTCTTCTCTTTCAGAGATACAAATTTCCTTCTATCTCCAGTCATATGCGTTGAGCAACCGCTGTCAACATACCACACATATTTATTTTTTTGAGCCTTGAGAGAGCACGGTTATCATTCTTCTTCTTCTTCCATGTTGAACATTCTGTGGCTTGAGGTTATTACCGAAGTTTTCAAGTGCAGGTCTTTGGCTATATGTCTGATTTAGAGCATTTATGTTGTTCAATATTATTTCTTAAATGTTCAAATCTATTGATGTTTTGCTGAGCCCTGGGAGGTTCATATTTGACAGATATCCTGGAATTGTATTTGATCCTAGGGTACGTGTGACATTCTATAGCTTTATGACCAAATTTTCCACATGAATAACAGTAGCCATAAAAAATATGTTGGTACCTGGATGGAAATTTTCGTCGAGGAATTCTCTTCCAAGGCTGTTCTTGCGAATCTTGTCCAATGAAGTCTACATGCATGTCAGATCTCATAGGTTCATTGTATTTTGTTGTAGAAGGTCCTGCTTCTTCTTCTTTGTAACTGATGCTAGTTTTGTCGTTGTAAGATCGTTGATTGTTAATGAGTTCTTCCAATGCCCTTGAGCTGTTGGCATAGTTTTGGATAGTTTTTCCTTTCTTCACTTCCTCACGCAGCGAGACTACTTCGGCTTCTAATTCTTCCCTTTCTTGGTTGCTTTCTTCCAACTTCTTTTGAAGTGACTCTTCAATGAATTTGTGTTCTTCAACTTCAATTTTGAGACCTTGAACTTGTTCTTCAAGAGTTTTGGAACGGATCTTCTCTGCCTTGAGATCTTTTATAAGCTTGATTGCTTCCTCATAAAATTCATCTATGGTCCATCCTTCTTCTTTGTTGTTTGATACCTCTTGCTTATTGTGCTTGGCCATAAACAATACTCTCTCATTGGCTTCTTCTTCACTATCATTGTCTTCATCGGATGATGAGCTATCTTCTTTAGAGATAAAGTTCCTTTTGGATCCTTGCTTGTTGAATTTCTTAAAGCCTTTCTTTCTTTTTGAGTTGCCATTACTTTTGTTTGGACATTTTTCTGCAAAATGCCCAACCTCATTACAGCTGAAACATATCAATGGAAGTTTACCTTTGAATTTTCCCTTACCAATTTGTAGTTTTCTTGTGAAGTAAGCATATTCTTCATCTGAAAGACCTTCTTCATCATCTCCCTTTTCTTCACACTTGCAGGTGCATGTCTTTTCAATTGAAGGTTGTTTATCCTTATTGGTTTTCTTAGATGCAACGAACGCATTTTCTAGATGCGAAGTACCCTCTTCTTCATCAAGTCTCATTTCATATGCTATGAGAACTCCATGTAATTCCTCTTTGCTGAGTTTGTCCAGATTTGCACTGTATTCTAAGACCGATACCTTTGGGTTGAATCTCCTTGTTAACGTTCTAAGAATCTTCTGTATAATAGTCTTCTCGTCAACTAGCTCTCCCAATCCTTACAGAGTATTGGTTATTTCATCAATGTATTGAAAGTATGCAACAATGTTGCAATCTTCTTTCATTCTGAGTTGCTCAAATTTTTCTCTATAGATTTGAAGCTTTGCTTCTTTGACATTTGAGTCACCTACATATATATTCTCAAGCTTGTCCCATACATTTTTGGGGGTTTTACAACCAAACACCTTATGACAAGCAGATTCAATAAGTCCACTGATAATAATATTTTTTGCTTTTGCATAATTTACCAAATTCTTCTTACCTTGTTCATCCATGTTTATTGTAAATCCATTTTGAACAGTGTCCCATACTTCGTAACCTTGCGCCAAGAGATAGACCTCCATTCTTCCTTTCCAAAGTGCATAATTATTTTCATTAAATAGAGGTACACCATTCTTGATATGCTCCATGACCTCCTTCCAGCTGTTAAACTGCTATTGAAGGAACCAAGCTCTGATACCAATTGTTGGAAATACTAGGGGGGGGTGAATCAATATTCCTTTCAATTAGAGAATTAGTTAATCTTCAATTATTATCAGTGTTTGTACAATGATAGTAGAAAAAAATAGGAACAAAAATGCACACATTTTTTAAGGTGGAAAATCACTCCGGGACAAAAACCACCTAATGCTTTTCTAATAATTCTTTAATATTCAACTCCAATTGAAAATAAAGCTCCAACTTCCTAGAATCTAGAAAAGCATTCTTCTCCAGCTCCCACTGGATGGACGCTCCGCATACGAGATTCCTTGAGTGATCAACTAAATGGATGCCCCAACACCCGGTGAAACTCTGACTCACCCTATATAGGACCTCCCTATAAAGAATAAATGAGAATGAACCATGCGGGAAAGATGGTCCGCTGCAATGATATAGAATGATGCGGAGAAGAAGAATATATACTGAACCATAACCCAAACGACACAACTGCCTAATGATGATCCTGAACCTCCCAAACAACTGCCTCTTCAACCCTTGGTGAAATAACACTAGTACAATCTGTACGATAATATTATTCTGGTAGTAAGTACAATGATACCTTTCTGATTGTCTTGGTCTTGCTTGCTGAAGACTTCATATGATGAACTTCTTGCTGCTGTTATGCACCTTGGTTGCTGATCTTATCATGCTACCCTCTTCTGCACCTTGCTTTGCTTTGCTGCCGTAGAAAGTCTGGTCCTTTGCAACCCTTGACAACACATGATCTAGCTTTTTCTTGCCTTCTAGGAGCTCGATATTGAATCTAGTGTATCTCTATTATTTCAGATCCTCAATACCTGATTTTCAGTCCTGTAGTAGTCCTCTGAGTCGTCTTTCCAATGCCACAGGTCTGACCCAATTTGGATTCTTCAAGAAAGATTTATGCCCAATCTCTCACAATGCCCTAATTATGGACTGTTTCAGTAGAGCGCACTTGCACGACATGCCACGTGTCACTGTTTCTTCATTTAGCTCTAAAATTGATAGATCAAAAATTACAGACTGTGCAATATCTACCACGTTTTACAGAATTCCAATCCGATACTCAGAGAGAGAGTTATGACGATTTTACCAAGGCCACTTCTTTGAGATGAATTTCAGGAGCCTGCAAAAACCCTGACTTCCACAGATCATATATCCAAAAATATTGTGCACCTTGATCTGAAAGTTTTACTACAACTTCCTTAGGAGTTCCGCTTCGCCTCATAAAAATTTCAGTTTCTGAACCTTCGTAGAAAAAAAATTTAGAGTGAAAATTCCACAATGACCTGTTTCAGATGGCCGAATCCCTTGCATAAGGAGTAAATGAAGATCACAATTTATATGAATGCCTAAGTTGAGAGGGGCTTCAACAAGTGAACGTGGGAGAGATTTTAGGAGCATTAAAAAAATATTAATTATGAATTTTCAATGACCCATGCCCCAACCCCATGGGGTTTTAGCCCACTAACTGGGGTTACAAACTTTAAACATGAATATCTCTCAAACCGTGAAGAATTACATGGCGTGCCATATATCAACGGAAATATCTTGACAAGCAGAAACCATCAAAAGCATTATTGACCCATAATATATTAATTTGGTAGGTCAAAAATCCCATGCAATATTGGGTTAGCCCCTGGTGCTGCTTGGGTTGACATTAATGACAACCGCTGATCAACACATTCATCTTATTCTTAAACACCCATTTGCTCCTGAGGGGCTTCCTTCCAGCCAGCAACTCCACCAGATCCCATGCCTCATTTTTGTGCAAGGATGCCATTTCATCAACCATGTCCTCCTAGAGTTTTCCATCCTCTGAATCTACTGCCTCCCTGACAGTTCTGGGATCATAATCAGTTACAGTTAAGGCAAAAATTGAACAGGTAGCTGTGGACTATACCTTTTTGGTTGCCTTCTTTCCCAAACTGATCTTCTCACAACTAGAGTTTGTGGCTCTTCCTCTTCTGATTCTTCTTCTGTTGTAGAGTTTGATTCATACCCATGTAGCTCAAACTCTATCTTCTCAGGTTCCTTTGGTAGGACCTCATGTTTGAGAAATTCTTTCACCTCTCTAAACACCACATCTCGGTTGTACACAACCTTCCTTGTTTTTGGGTTCCAAAGCTTCTAACCCTTTAAACCATCCTTATACCCAATAAATATGCACCTTTCAGATTTATTATCCAACTTGGTCCTTTTCTCCTTTGGAACATGTACATATGCATCACATCCAAATACCCTCAGATGTGAAAGAGAGGACTTCTTACCAGTCCATACCTCATGTGGAGTCTTATCCTCCAATGTTGATGAAGGTGACTTGTTAACTAAGTAACATGCAGTCTCCACTGCCTCTGCCCAAAATTATTGTCCTAACCCGGTACCATTGAGCATGATTCTTGCCTTTTCCATCAATGTTCTGTTCATTCTTTCTGCAACTCAGTTTTGCTGAGGTGTGTATGGAGTAGTCTTCTATCGTGCAATACCACACTTCTTACAGAACTCTTCAAATTCCTTCTTGCAGAACTCCCCACCATTATCTGTCCTCAACACCTTTATCTTCTTCTCTGTCTGGTTTTCCACTAGAGCCTTAAATTCTTTAAATCTATTAAATACTTCAGATTTCTTCCTCAAAAAATATATCCATGTATTCCTTGAGAATTAATCTATGAATGAAACATAGTAAATAGACTTACCCAGTGATGGAACCGACACAGGTCCAAACACATCACTGTGCACAAGCTCTAATATCTTGTTTGCCCTCTTAGCACCAGACGTAAAACTCACCTAATTCTACTTCCCATATACACAATGTTCACAGAAATCGAAATCCAAAAATAAATTAGAAATACCTTCTACCATACCATTTCCATGCAGTATCCGAAGGCCCTTCTCTCCAATATGTCCAAGCCTTTGATGCCATAGCATGGTATTTTCTCCAGAGACCGCTAGGATTTTTGCTCCACTTTCAGGAACCACAAAAATGTTGCACCCATAAATAACAGTGCTTCCCTAAAGCTTGTACAGAGTTCAAATCTAAACTTCCTGCATTAATACCAGTGCTCCCCGAACCATCTTACAACTATCTTTCTCGAACACCGTTTTTACACCTGCATCATCCATCTTGCTTACAGAAATCAGATTTCTGGCCAATGCAAGAATGTGTAGAACACCAGGAAGTGTTCTAATCCTTCCACCTTGCAGCTTCTGCTTGAATTTTCCATGTTCGATGATTCTGGCCTTCCTATCATCCCCTAGGAAGACATCACCGCCATTATATTTCTCATACTCGTGGAACCACTCCCTATGGGGAGTGAAGTGAAAGGATGCACCCAAGTCAATCAACTATGACTCATGATCTACATGTGTATTTGAAGAAGAAGCCAAATACACATCCCCACCTTCATCCGAGGTGGTTTTTTCCTATGCAGAGGGAGCATCATAAAATCCCTTTCCTTTCTCAGGAGCTTTAGATTTACAGTCCTTTTTGTAGTGCCCTTCCTTTCTGCATTTCTAGCACACCTTTACAAACTTTCCAGGAGATTTAGATCTCTCTCTAGATTTAGATCTCCCACTCGAAAATTTATTCTTGTTTCTGTTCTGGGACCTTCCTCGTACAGATAAGGCATCTCCATTCTGACCCTCCATATTTCTCCGTCTTATGTCCTCCGACAGCAAGGCTGAGACAATGTCATCAAAATTCAAGGTAGTTGTATTGCTACCTATTGCAATAACCAGACTTTCCCACGAGTCCGGTAGAGAACACAACAAACTGATGCACTTATCTTCATCTGAGATTTTAATATCAACATATGACAGCTGACTTACCACAGTATTGAATGCGTTCAGATGCTTTGTCACTGAGTCTCCATCCTTCATCCTCAGGTTATATAGCTTTTTCCATAGGAACAATTTATTCACTAGAGACTTTGAATGGTACAAAGTCCCAAGTTTGACCCACAAATTCTTCACCGTAGCTTCCCCAGATACATTCAACAATACTGAATCTGAGACACACAACCTTATTGTGCTCTTCGCCTTCCGATCCAACTTCTTCCAGTCTTCATCTGACATTGTCGTTGGTTTAGTACCTGGATCTACCACGATCCATTGATCTTTATCGACCAACAGGTCCTCCATATTGAGCTTCCACAACTCAAAACTATGATCATTAAATTTCTCAATCTCTATATTTCCACTGCTCACCATTTTATTTCACCGCAAGAATCAATCTCGTAGATCTCCCACTAAACAGGGTCTACCACAGGCCCGAGCAAAAAACCCTCAGCAGAAAAGGCGTCCCCTTGAAGCCGAAACAGCTTTGATACCAAATTTAGGTTTTAACCCTGTACATCAATTATCTACAAACGAATATTAAAACATAAAATAAACAATAGTGAGAGTATAAAACATAACACAGATAAACACAGAGATCTTTCCCTGGATTCCAAATTGGGACGACCAGCTTGATTTTTCATTATATTCCTTTTAGTGTTACAACACATATATATACATGTCGAAGCATACATAAACCCCAATCCATTAACCCTGGATTAGAACATAACCGTAGTTCCCGTGACCGGATCTACAAAATACTAGGGGCCGAAAACCATCGTCCCCCAAAACCATGTGCAAACTCATGCACAAAACCATGGGTGGGTCCACCTATGAGTGGGGCTAGTCATGGAAAGAATATAACACATACCCAACACAGAAGGCTATTATGGATTGGCGTGATTTTATATAACTAAAGGGTCAAAGTGTGAAAAATTACACCCAAGAGTTTAGAAGAAGGTCTTTGATACGAGGTGTAGAATTGTAATCACAAGACACTTTGTTGAAATATATTGGGGGTTTACATAGTTATTTGAGGCATACCATCCTTATTTTTAATCCTACAACTTTAGATGAGGTTTGTGTTTAGGCAACATGATGCAGGAGCATTAGGCTCAGAAAATCCTTTGTATTTTAATAGACATAGGGGTCTTGTGTTTTCAAAAGAATATTGGTTTCTTATGTAATTATTAATGTTTTTGAGTGACATTTAGAATAGGAATTAATTAAATATTGAGAGAAATTTTTAAATGTTCTCGAATGATTGGAGAACAGGAGGGAAGTAGGATAGTTGAGATTCCATAGGAAATGAGAGATTTGAAATTTAATTGTAATTCCTAAAGTAGAATTGGTTCCATGATTTTATGAGTTTGAAAAGATTTTTAGGGATAAAGGACAGATTTTAGGACTTAGAGGATTTGGAGGATTTTGTTGAGATAATGGAGGATCTGAACCTAAATTGGTTCATAATCTTTTGTTTAAAATGTAAAGCCTCAAGGCAAAAGGAGGACAGTAGAGGAGAGAGATTCAGAATTTAGAGAAATAGGGTTTGGACTGGAAGCATACGGGCTGTAGGAAGAATAGACCACTGATACAATAGAAGATCAGGCTAGAGGAAGAGTCCTGTGTAAATATTTGATAGTCAATACAAAAACTAAATTTGTGAGTTTCTATGAATTATGATGTGTTAATGCATTTATGAATATGTGTATATGTAACAGAGCATGCATTTGGATGATTTAAGTGTGCAGGGTAGTTTAGAAGAGTCTGATATAGAAATTGATTTTTATGAAATTGAATTCATAAATAATTCGATGGATTCCTTTTAGAAAATCATGTGACAGTGTTTGATGACAATGGCTCAAGATCATCAAAGAAGATCCAGTGACGAAATTAATGTTGGATCACTAGATCAATGGAGACATAATTGTTACAAATAAGAAACCTTCAATTTCTGAATTGCGCTATGGTGGAGACAATTCTGCGTAAACGAGGCAAACAAATGATTGCAGGAAATTTATTTGCGATTGAGCTTTAAAAGAGAAACTGAGAAGAGATCTCAATTTACAAAGGAAAAAATCATACTCTGAAATTTCCACAGTCGTTGTGGAATTCCTTCAGATTGGAACCTGGCCCTATTCGAAACCATGAGTTGAAAAAAATATGGAAAAACACAAAGTAATGGCAGAGTATGGAACCATGAGTAAATGGAAAATGGAACAGTGAAGGTGGTTTCGAAAACCAACCAGTGGTTTTCGGGTAGCTTTTAGACGGTAAGTGGTAAATCCTTGATTGAACGCGATAGGGTTTAGAAGCCGACACGTAGAAATGGAAAAATGGTCATTTTGCGTGAGTTTGGAGTGATAAAGTGCAGGGAATATTTCTACGCGATAGCCGTTTGATCAAGGGAGGCAACGATCTGATGGCGTTCGCATCAAAAGCTGTGCAGAGGTTATTAAGGTGGGACCGGATGTAATATTATGTTGGTGGTTGGGTTTGTATCCAAAGTCAAATATATGCAAATAGCAGGAAGGTGAATGAATTGGTAAGCATGTGGCTGAACATTAATATATGCTGAGATCTTTGGTATTTATTTAACCAAAGTCGGATGCATATTTCCAGTAAGGTGAGTTAGTAAAGATGTGGGGCCAATTATATGAATTATGTTGGTGCTTCGGTTTTAATGGAAATTCGAAATCATAATTACATAAGGTGGGTGAATTCATGTTGTTTATAAACTTAAAGTTTATAAAGAGGACAACAGAATTGGGATAAAGTTTTAAACCTTGGATTGAAGAAAGAATAATGCTTCCGCCTATAAATTTTATTGTTTAAGTTTTGAACCAAAGTCAAAGTCAGAAATATGCAATATCAAAATGGGTATTTTATATGGTAAGTGAGAAAGGAAAATAGCTTCTGCTTAAGAGTATTTAAATTCATAAAGGTTTAGACTTTAGATAGGAGTAAATAAAATCTCCTGCATAAGGAAATACTCAGTTTTTGAGATTGATGAGATTTTTTTTTGAAATGCAATTGTGGGTTTTTGCTGCTGTGGCAGCATCATTTTTGGTATCAGAGCAGGCAAAGCTCTTTTGAAGATTAATTTTTTTTGGAATGCATGTGTGATGAAGGAAATAAGGAAAGCTTAGATTTTAAATCTGATTGACAATAATTGTAGATTTGAGCAGATATGCAGTGAAAGTATGATAATGAGGAAATTCAGATTTGCAGAATCAGGGTTTAAAAGCAAATGTGCTTTGAAGATTACCAAATTTTTTTTGAAAGATGTGAATACGGGTATAATGGTGATGGAAAAAAAGGAAAAAGAGATAGGATTTGAATCTGACAGACAACATGCAGTGTAGCAGAGTATTGGAAGAATTTGCAGAAGCAATTACAAGTAGGTGTTGAAACAAACCTTGAAGGTGAAGTATTTTAATTTTGTTGAAGAATATGTTTGTAGAATGAAGATTGCAGACAATTGAGGAGCATCTCAGCAAGAAGATCACAGCTTTAAAAGAGCAGTGATGAAGGAAGCCAATAAAGGTTTATAAGAGAAAGAAGAATGTGGCAGAACCTTGAGGAATTCCAACAGAGGTTGGATAAAAAAGAATAGTTGTGTTCTTAAAAGGGTGCAGATGAGTTGAAGCCTAGAAGGAGAAGAGAGGAATGCTCAAGAGGTTCCAGAGAACAGAGGACCAATGCTTGCCAAAAGACCAAATCCAGAGAAAAGGATTGGTGAGGTTAGTTGTAACAAGGAGGACTTGTTATTGCAGAGGCTTTAGTACAACTCATGATGAATGAGTGAGGAACTCATGAAGATATAAATAAAGGGGAAGATGACTACTGATAATCATAGTAGAAATGGCAGAGGTTCTTAGAGAGACCACAACAGAATGAAATTGAAGAAAGAAGATGCCAAGACAAATGGCATACGAAGACAGTTAAGTAAGGAAGAGTATGAGAGAGAGAAAGCTGAGGTAGCAGTCCAACTTGAAGTGTTGTTAGATTTGTTACAGAGGAATGATTAAGACCAGAGGTGGGGTTTTCTTGTAACAAGAAAGATAAAGTGGCATAAGCTATAGATGAAGAAAGAGCAAATGATAAATTCTCGGCTGAAGGAAAAATTACTCAGAATAAATGAGTATTTGGAGAAAGACTTGAAGACTGAAAATTCAAGTAAGACCAAGAGGTCACATGATTTTAAATCTGATAAATTATTTATGGTTGCAAGAAGAACATGTGGATAAGGACAAACTACTGATATTGTCATAAAGGAAGAAAATGGGACAGCTAGATACTTTGTAAATGTCCATACACAGTTGGAGAAAATTTTTACTTTTCAACATATTGGAAGCAGATGAAAATTAACTTATGATGATGGCCAAAAGATGGAAATTAAGCAATCAATTGAAAATATTAAGGGGATTGAAGAGAAGACCATTGAAGAATTTCTGAATTGTATAGAGGACTTGGAACAACAGGAGGATTTGGTGATTAAATCATCAAATGAGGCCATAAGGTTTTATGGTTTTAAAACTAACAAGTTGTGTGTGAATGTAGGTATTGTAGAGGACAAATCATGTGATGAAATTATATTGAGTGAGGCTGGAAGTTGCCAAGAAAAATATGATGATGATTATCTTTCAGATGAAGATCAAATTGAATTATTGCAACAAAAGGAGTTCATAAATTCCTTCTTTTGTGAAAAGAATTGTTTCAATGGAGATATGACAGTTATGTCTCATGATGAGAAATTTGTTATTGATAATGACAATGAGAAATTGATTTTATTAAATGGCCAAATGAAGAGTGATGGAATGACAACTAAAACTATTGCAAATATGGAGGATCAGAATTCTATTCTGATGAAAGATGAAGAGATAGTGTCACTAGGAAACTTGACTTATGATAAAGAAGAAGGTAGTGAAGATTGTACAATGATTTTTTCAGATGAAATGACATATTTGTGGCATGCGTTAAGTATTCTGGAGAAGAGGCTGGAAAAACAAAGGATAATTGCTCAGGTTGTAAAGTCAGAGCTGAATGGAAAATTTCATTATTATGAACCAGAGCAAAAAGACATCCAGCTTGAAAGGGATGATGTGGAAGAGAGACTAGCTGACAATCTCGAGAATTATTTGAAGAATTGGAATCAACATACTAATGTGTTGATAAAGGAGAAAATGTCAGAGCATTAAATTGAAATGTTGCCAAAGGAAGAAGAGACACAAAGGTCTTATGATTTTGATGATTGTTTTATGATTGCAGGTATTGATGAAAAGACGAAATAATGTTTGGTCTAGGAGAAAAAATTAAACAAAAGAAAAGAAGATGACAGTGAGTGGAAAACTAAATACAAGTACAAGAAATTGCTGAAGTCAGAAAACAAAGAAAGTGTCATAAGTGACAATCAGGAAGAAGTTATCAGTTGCAGAAAACAAGAGGGTAAGGATGAAAGGGTGGTAGTAAAAATAGAAATTCAGAAATCAAGAGGTAGAGGTACTCAGCACTCAGAAGATATATTAGACAAAGAAATTGAATTGATAAGTAGGCTAATGGTGAAAGTGTCTCAAAAGAAGGCAACAACAGGAAAGCAAAGAAGCAACAGCAACAAGAGAAAGACAGTAGCAGAATGTGAAAGAATAGCAAGCGGGAAGATGCAGAATAAAGTATGGAAACCTGGAAAAGTACAGTTGAAGAATGATGAAGACAATGCAGCTTATGGACAATAGCAAATCAGAGTATGGGATCTTGGAAGACAAAGATTAAAAGCACAAGATCAGGAGATCATGATTGTTTTTAACCTTGGGAGTCTGATGCAGGAGCATTAGGGTCAGAAAATCCTTTGTATTTTAATAGACATAGGGGTCTTGTGTTTTCAAAATAATATTGGTTTCTTATGTAATTATTAATGTTTTTGAGTGACATTTAGAATATGAATTAATTAAATATTGAGAGAAATTTGTAAATGTTCCCGAATGATTGGAGAACATGAGGGAAGTAGGATAGTTGAGATTCCATAGGAAATGAGAGATTTGAAATTTAATTGTAATTCCTAAAGTAGAATTGGTTCCATTATTTTATGAGTTTGAAAGGATTTTTAGGGATAAAGGATAGATTTTAGGACTTAGAGGATTTGGAGGATTTTGTTGAGATATTGGAGGATCTGAACCTAAATTGGTTCATAATATTTTGTATAAACTGTAAAGCCTCAAGGCAAAAGGAGGACAGTAGAGGAGAGAGATTCAGAATTTAGAGAAATAGGGTTTGGACTGGAAGCCTACGGGATGTAGAAAGAATAGGCCACTGATACAACAGAAGATCAGGCTAGAGGAAGAGTCCTGTGTAAATATTTGATAGTCAATACAAAAACTTAATTTGTGATTTTCTATGAATTATGATGTGTTAATTCATTTATGAATATGTGTGTATGTAATAGGGCATGCATTTGGATGATTTAAGTGTGCAAGGTATTTTAGAAGAATCTGATATAGAAATCGAATTTTATGAAATTGAATTCATAAAGAATTTGATGGATTCCTTTTATAAAATCATGTGACAGTGTTTTGATGACAATGGCTCGAGATCATCAAAAAAGATCCAGTGACGAAATGAATGTTGGATCACTAGATCGATGGAGACATAATTGTTACAAATACGAAACCTTCAATTTCTGAATTGCACTATGGTGGAGACAATTCTGCGTAAACGAGGCAAACAAATGATTGCAGGGAATTTATTTGTGGTTGAGCTTTAAAATAGGAACTGAGAAGAGATCTCATTTTACAAAGGAAAAAGTCATACTCTGAAATTTCCATAGCCGTTGTGCAATTCCTTCAAATTGGAACCTGGACCTATTCGAAACCATGAGTTTAAAAAAAGACAGAAAAACACAAAGTAATGGCGGAGTATGGAACCATGAGTAAATGGAAAATGGAACAGTGAAGGTGGTTTCGAAAACCAACCAGTGTTTTTCGCGTAGCTTTTAGACAGTAAGTGGTAAATCCTTGATAAAACGCGATAGCATTTAGAAGATGACACGTAGCAATGGAAAACCGGTCATTTCAGGTGAGTTTGGAGTGATAAAGTGCGGGGACTATTTCTACGCGATAGCCATTTGATCAAGGGAGGAAACGATATGACGACGTTCGCATCAGAAGCTGTGCAGAGGTTATTAAGGTGGGACCGGATGTAATATTATGTTGGTGGTTGGGTTTGTATCCAAAGTCAAATATATGCGAATAGCAGGAAGGTGAATGAATTGGTAAGCATGTGGTTGAACATTAATATATGTTGAGATATTTGGTATTTATTTAACCAAAGTTGGATGCATATTTCCAGTAAGGTGAGTGGTAAAGTTGTGGGACCAATTATATGAATTATGTTGGTACTTTCGTTTTAATGGAAATTCGAAATCGTAATTACATAAGGTGGGTGACTTCATGTTGTTTATAAACGTAAAGTTTATAAAGAGGGCAAAAAAAATGGGATAAAGTTTTAAACCTTGGATTGAAGAAAAAATAATGCTTCCGCCTATAAAGTTTATTGTTTAAGTTTTGAACCAAAGTCAAAGTCAGAAATATGAAATATCAAAATGGGTATTTTATATGGTAAATGAGAAAGGAAAATAGCTTCCGCTTAAGAGTATTTAAAGTCATAAAGGTTTAGACTTTAGATAGGAGTAAAGAAAAGCTTCCGCATAAGGAAATACTCAGTTTTGAGATTGATGAGATTTTTTTTTGAAATGTAATTGTGGGTTTTTGCTACTGTGACAACATTACAACACATCTTGAAGAAAGAGGGAAAAATATTTCACAAGAGGGTAGCAAGAAGGCATTTACAAGTGGAGACAAGGGTAAGAGTAATTTCAAAGGGAAAGGAAAGAAGAATGCATCCTTCAAGAAGGAAGGATAAAACTTAGCATGCAGACATTGTTCCAAAGAGGCCCATGATGAAGCTCATTGTTGGAAGCTTCATCCTGAGATGAAACCAAAGAAATTTAACAACAAAGGGAAGCAAAAGACAACTACAACTACACCACATCACTTGGGCTCTGATTTGGGAGATGAAACAAAGATCACAACAATGGGAATGAAAGGTAAGGACATAGAAAGAACTAGCTCTTCAATTTGTCCTAATGATACTCAAGATGAGAAAACAAGAATTGAACTTTTCCATATTCGGGTTATTTCAAAGCATACCAAAATTTATACATTGTTTGATAGTGGTTCACAAGAAAAATTGATTTCCGAAGACTTAGTCAAGAAGTTAAATTTAGAGACCATTCCTCATCCAAGAACTTATCCTTTAGGTTGGATATGCAAGAATGCAAACTTACAAGTGATAAGGAAATGAATACTTAGATTTGAAATTACAACAAGCTTTCTTGATGAAGTTGAACTTGATGTGGTTCCACTTGATATTTCCAGAATTCTTTTGGGAAGCCCATATTTGTATGATAGGAAAGCTATTTTTCATTGCCATGAAAACAAGTATCACTTGTTCAAATATTTTATTGAGTACATTGTTATAGCACATTGATAGAAACTAAATATTTCACTTGTAAATGTCAGACAAATGAGGAGACTCATTAACTCTAGCAAGAATTTTGAGCTTTTAATAGTCAAACAAAAGAATGACGTTGAGAATGAAGCTTTTCAAGGTTGTGAATCAAGATTGAAATATAATTTGGTTGAAGTTGTTAACCAATATTATAAGATGTTTCAGGATCCAAAATGATTTTCTCCCAAGAGGAGAATCTATCATGAAATACAATTGAAACAAGATTGTCCTCTTCCTAACGTTGGCATGTACAAGATATCGATGATGGAAAGTGCAGAAATTAAAAAGAAAATTCAAGAGTTGTTGGACAAAGGGATAATCAGACCAAGTACTTCGCCATGCGGGTCACCTATTATTTTGGTGCCAAAGAAGGATGGAACATTGTGCATGTGTGTGGACTTCTGTGCATTGAAAAAAATTACAGTAAATAAACATTACCCACTTCCTAGAATAGATGATTTACTTGATCAATTGAAAGATGAAAAATATTTTACTAAGTTGGACTCAAGGAGTGGCTATAATCAAATTAGAATTGCTGAAGGTGACATATGAAAGACAAAATTCAAAACAAAACAAGGTTTGTTTGAATGGCTAGTTATGCATTTTGGTATTTGCAATGCTCCTCCTACCTTCATGTGTGTGATGAATGATCTATTGAGGCCATTTATAGATGATTTTGTGATAGTCTACTTAGATGACATCTTGATTTTCAGTAAATATCATGAAGAACATGTCATGCATGTCCAAAAGGTACTTGATATCTTGAAGAAAGAATAGTTGTTTTTAAAGATGTCAAAGTGTTAGTTTGGAAAAAATTCTTTAGTGTATTTGGGTCATATTGTTGGAGGAGGTGAATTGAAAATAGATCCCTCCAAGGTTTTGTCATTTTGAATTGGCCAAAGCCCAAACAGTTACAGAGGTAAGAATATTTTTTGGAGTAGCCCAATATTGGAGAAATTTTATTGCTAACTTCTCTTCTATCGCAACTCCATTGCATGCATTGACAAGTATGAGGCAGGTATTCCAGTGGGGAGGTAAACAAAAAAAGAAATTTGATGCATTGAAGGAAAAGATAATTTCAACTCCAGTACTTGCACTTCTAGACTTGAGATAGTCATTTGAGATTCAAGCTGATGCTAGTGACTATGCCATGGGTGAAATCCTTATGCAACATGGTAAGCCCACTATTTTCATTCATAAAATTTTAATGGTGCAATAATTAATTATCCTACATATGAAAAAGAATTGTATGCATTGTTGCAAAGTGTAAAAAAGTGGAAACACTACTTGATGGGTAAGGAAACAATCATTCACACTGATGATCAACCATTGCAATGCTTGCAATCACAAACAGAGTTGCAGCAATCAAGGCACTTTTGATGGATGGGTTTTCTTCAACAATTCCACTTGGTGATAAGGTATAAGAAAGGTATCTACAATAAAGTTGTTGACATTATTTCTAGGCCTATTGTTACTGCTGCTACTATTCTTAAGCATAATTCTATTTTTCATGACAACTATGTTGAAAAATATACTTTAGATAGTGATTTTCAAGATGTATATGCAACTTTGAGTCAAGGGAACCAAGTAGAGGAATTGGATTATTACATGCATGATAACTTGTTGTACCATCTTGGTAAGATTTTTTATCCACGGGGAGAAAGAGTCAAAATTATAATAGAGGCACATACTTCTCTTATTGTTGTTCATTTCAGTGTAAGTAAGACGGTGACACATCTACATAGGTATTTTTATTGGCCTCGTATTCTTGAAAGTGTGTCACGTTTTATTAAAGGATTTTCATTATGTGCTGTTAGTAAGCCTAGCAATAGAAAGTTATGATTATACACACCACTTCTAGTACCTTCTCGTCCATGGGAGAGTGTTTCTATGGACCTTTTTGGAGGTCTTCCTATGTCAAAAAGGAATCATGATTATCTTTATGTACTTGTGGATAAGTTCAGAAAAATGTGTATTTTGATGCCATGTAAAAATAAAATTATAGTTGAACAAACTGCTCAGTTATTCTTTCATAATGTATGGGTGCATTTTGGATTTCCCACATCTAATGTTAGTGATCGACGTTATCGCTTTATTGGGAACTTTTGGTCAAGCTTGTGGGGATTCATGGGCACCAAATTGAAAAAGAGTATAGGATTTCATCCACAAATAGATGGTCAAACAAAGGTGGTGAACAGGATGGTGATACATCTTCTTCACAGTTATTGTAGCAAGGATCCTAAGTTGTAGGATGAACACTTGCACTATATTCAACATGCTTAAAACCAGGCCAAGCACTCTTCAACTCAAACATCTCCATTTGAAGCATCTTTGGGATACTTGCCCAAGTCTACTTTGGATTTAATTTTGGGAAAATATGTTTCTATTGATGGTCATAGTGACATAGACAAAGCTAAAGATTCCATTGAAAAAACCCAATTTGTACATCAAGCAGTTCAAGAATAGCTGGAAAAGAGCCAAGTCAAGTACAAAAGAAGGCACAACAAGAATTGTATAGATCATAATTTCCAAGTCGGTGATGAAGTTTGGCTTCACATTAGCAAATAAATGCTTCAAGGAGAAGGTACACAATTGAAACCAATTGGATATGGTCCATTCATAATTTTAGAAAATATTGGTGATAATGCCTTCAGGTTGGATTCACTTTCATATATGAAAATTTATGTTGTTTGAATGTTGAGAACTTAAGGTTGTATGAGCCTCTTTTTATTGAAGATCAAGGAGAGAATGTTCAGTTTCCTTCTATCAAGGATTTCTCTCATTAATACCTTGAAGAACTACAACAAGGCACCATTCTTAACAAAGAACAAGGACTTCAAAACAAGGGAATGTGGAGTACCTTCATGTGGGGCTAAAAGGAACAAATCTAAGAAAAGCCAAATGGATCGAGATTGGAAAGGTGAGGGAAATATACCCTCATCTATTGAACAACTAAAAGTGATATTTTGGGGTCCAAAAGTTTCCAGTGGGGAGGAGTGATCCGGTGCTCAAAAATATGCTCAAAAAATAAAGTTTTCAGAATGGCTCAAAACCTATGTGCTTGCATAGATATTGTCGTTTTGAATCTGGCATGACTTGTTTCATGAAAAACTGACACTGTATGCTCTTGAAAATGAGTTTTGCTTGTTTTCCCAAACAGGAATTTTTGGCAAAATTTGAGCAGGCTGTGTAGTCAACAGTCTGTACAGCTGACACAACTTACTGATTAGCCATGGTTGACTCGGCTCTGTTGGGCCAATCATATTCCACCACTTTTCACAAGGTCATGGGCGCAAAATTGGGTGAATTTCATTGGTGGGTTGGTGACCAACCACAGGGTGCCACGTGGCCCAACCAAAGGCCTCCATGTGGAAGAATGGGAACCACCAAAATTTGGTTGGAATTTTGAACTAGACTCCATAGGATTCGAAACTTTGACCTCTCAACTAACAACGTAGAGCCTTAACCACTCGGGCTAACCATTTGTCATTGTTTAACGAATGAACCAAATACTATTTAAGTTTGAAGAGAAGGAGTTAATGGGGTAAGGGGCCATGACTTAGCACCAATCCCCCCAACAAACCATACCATATGACCCTTGGCACAGAACCGTGGGCGCGGCCCCATATTTTTCATTAATTAAATTTTCAGACCTTAAGCCTTGGCGGAATTTTTAATTATCCCACGAATTCCGTTGGAGTTCCGCCAAACTAGCGCTTCGTTAGCAGAATTCAGGGAGAAAATGTAGGACGGTTTCGTATTTTGGGGAAATTTTAAAGCGACTAGCAATAAAGCTATTGAAACTCATAAATTCTTCATTTTTTGACCATTTTGGGACCAGAAAGAGGCTAGACAGACATTTTTGATAGTTCTGAAGCTAATGGAACATGTTTTGAAGCCATTGGAGCACTCTAAACTGATGTAACCACCATTTTTTAGCATAATGATATAGGGCCAAGCCATTGGAAGCTAAACCAGGAGACGTATCCCAGGAGGGGTGAAATCCATCAATTTTTGTGTTGTGGTTATTTTAATGGTGTATTTTTCTGTTATTTTCTGTTATTTTAGAGTTTAAATTCATGCTTTATGTGCATAATAATTTAACGTAAAGCCACATAAAACCTAAATTTTAACACTTGAAATATAAACTACCTCAAGCACATTTACATATAGATATCATACAGATCAACCACATGGCGAAGTACTTGGTCGGATGATTCCCTTATCAAGCAACTCTTGGATTTGTTTTTTAATTTCTGAATTTTCCATCACTTACATCATGTACATGTCAATGTTAGGAAGAGGACAATCTTGTTGCAATTGGATTTCATGTTGGATTCCTCTTTTTGGAGGAAATCCCTTAGGCTCTTGAAACATCTCATCATATTGGTTAACAACATCAACCAAATTAGATTTCAAAATTTGAATCACAACCGTGAAAGGCTTCATTATCAACATCATTCTTTTGTTTGACCATTAAAAGCACAAAATTCTTGCTAGAGTTAATAATTCTCTTCATTTGTCTGGCATTCACAAGTGAAATATTTCATTTCTGTATATGTGCTCTAACAATGTACTCAAGACCATCTTTTAACATGTGATACTTGTTTTCATGGTGATGAAAAATATATTTCCTATCATAAAGATATGGGCTTCCCAAAACAATATTGGAAATATCAAGTGGGACTACATCAAGTTCAACTTCAATAAGAAAGTTTGTTGTAATTGAAAATATAAGTATGCATTTCCTCGTCACTTGAAAATTTGTATTCTTGCATATCCAACCTAAAGGATAAGGTCTTGGTTGTGGAATGGTCTCTAAATTTCACTTCTTGACTAAGTCTTCATAAATAGATTTTATTGTGAACCACTATCAAAGAGTGTATCAATTTTGGTATGCTTTGAAATTACTCGAATATGGAAAATTTCAATTCTTGTTTTCTCATCTTGAGTGTCATTAGAAAAACTTGAAGAACCAGTGTTTGCTATATCCTTACCTTTCATACCCATCATTGTGATCGTTTTTTCATCTCCTGAATTGGATCCTAAATCATGTTGTGTAGTTGCAGCTGTCTTTTGCTTCCCTTTGTTGTTAAACATTTTGGTTCTCATCTCAGGATGAAGTTTCCAACAATGTTCTTCATTGTGACCATATTTTGAACATTTCTTGCATTTTAATTTTTCTCCCTCTTTCTTAATGGAAACATTCTTCTTCCCTTGTCGTTTGAATTTACCCTTTCCTTTGTCTCCACTTATAAATGGCTTTTTATTGCCCTCTTGTGGAACATTTTTCCCTATTGCTTCTATGTGTGTAGCCTGTACACAAACCTCATCTAAACTTGTAGGGTTAAACATGAGTATGGTATGTCTCAAATAACTATGCAAACCGCCAATGTATTTTAGCAAAGTATCTTGTGATGATAAATCTACGCCCAATATTAGTGCTCTTCTTCTAAACTCTTGAGCATAGATTTACACACTTTGACCCCTTAATTGCCTAATTTTTTTCCAATCCATAACTACTACATTTCGCGGAAATTCCGACACCTGTTTCCGACGCTTTTGACCAAATGTCGGAAATTTTCCCAAATTTTTTCCATCCCGCCCGAAACCATCGCTATACCGACGTCTATAGAAAAGTGTCGCAATACCGACACTTAAACTAGTGTCGCAATTACGACGTTTAAAGGAAGACGTCGCAATTGCGACACCATGGCCCAAAGCGTCGCTATTGAGACGACTCTAAACGTCGCAACTGCGACACAATGTCTAGGTGTCGCCATTGCGACGTTTGGAGGCACCGTCCTAATAGCGACGCCTTTTCCGCCGTTGGTATAGCGACAGTTATTTTCGCGCTACATAAAAATACCAAACTTATATGGGCGCTACATAAAAATTCGAAACTTATATGCGCGCTACATAAAAATGATTTTATTGTTTCGTATTTGTCGCAATAGCTACATTAACGTTTGATATCACACGCGCATTCGCCCTCTGCTCTTGCAGAACAGCATTCGCGCTCATCTCTTGCAGAACATCATTTGCCCTCAGCATTCGCCCTCATCGTTCGCCCTCAGCTCTTGCAGAACAGCATTCGCCCTCAGCTCTTGCAAAATGGTAAGTTCTTACTGCAGGCCCTTCCTCCTATAGTAGGGTTGACTCTATTTGGGTTTTTTTGGTCAATTCCATTAGATTGTGTTAGGCTGTAGGGTTCTCTCTAGATGTCAAGAATCAAGATTCAATACCTCTATTATCTTCATCACCCAATACAAGATTTAAATTTTTCCCAAAGAAACGCTTATTAATTTGGCAGCCATTATTTCTCCCTGCTTTAAAAACCCCACATTTAAATGAAAACAAGCATTGCATTTCAACTACAAAAATCTATTAGTGTTCAAATGTACATGTGTGCTACATTAACGTCTGATATCACGCACGCATTCGCCCTCCGCTCTTGCAAAACAACATTCGCCCTCAGCATTCGCCCTTTGCGTAACAACATTCGGCTTCGCCCGTGTCAAAGATTCGCCCCGCATTCACACACTCGCCTCTTGCGTAACAAACATTTGCCCCGCATTCACCCTCACTCTGCCCTACATAAAACCAGCTTCCAGTGTATCAGAATTCGCCCCGCATTCGCTCTCTCGCCTTGTAGAACAAAAGATTCACCCCTCGCCTTCTGCGTAACAGCATTCGCCCTCAGCTCTTGCAAAATGGTAAGTTCTTACTGCAGGCCCTTCCTCCTATAGTAGGTTTGACTCTATTTGGGTTTTTTGGTCAATTCCATTGGATTGTGTTAGGCTGTAGGGTTCTCTGTAGATGTCAAGAATCAAGATTCAATACCCTCTATTATATTCATCACCCAATACAAGATTTAAATTTTTCCCAAAGAAACGCTTATTAATTTGGCAGCCATTATTTCTCCCTGCTTTAAAAACCCTACATTTAAATGAAAACAAGCATTGCATTTCAACTACAAAATCTATTAGTGTTCAAATGTACATGTGTGCATCACTTGTGTAGGGTATTCCTTTTCCACTTTCACATTATCCAAGAATGTGTGCAGTATAGTTCATATTTTTTGTGATTTAGATTATCTTGAAAAAGGAAAGGTAAATTATTTCCCATGGAAAAAGAAGGTTTTCCCTTTTTACTACTGGAAATGGTACAAAAAAGTTCCATTTCTACTCAAAACTCCTATGAAACAGGAACCAAATAAAGGCCATGTCCTCAATGGACATCATTTGGCTTTGAAAATGGCCATTGCACCGTGTTGTTTCTTATATTACATCACGATAGTTTCTTAGGTCATTTCTTGTTTCTTGAGATGAAAAAAAACCAAAGAAATTGTGAATATCCTTTCAAGAAATAAATGACCATTTCTCAATCATATCTCAACTATTTTTTATTTTATTCAGTGGTTGCTTACTTTGAGAGAAATTTGACACTTTTATAAGTAATATAACATAAAAACACAAAATGGGAAGGAATTGATGAGGTAGATGACCTTTAGTTGTTGTCAATTAAGAATTGATAATACACGATGCATGTTCCGTACTACAAACTAGATTCCTTCCTGGAGTTAGGACACAAGGGTCAGACATGCATCCCGAAGATAAAATTTCCAGGGTATTTTTGGGTAATTTCAAAGGGAAAGTCCCCAAACACATATAATCAAGGAATTATAACGTGATTTCAAACATTAAATATCAAAAAAATCGTTTAAAGGATATTGAAAGGAAAAAGGTGATGGAAGATAGAAAGTGCCTTACTTAAATGCTCTAAGGATTTTTCAATAGTTGCTCCAAAACCTTCACTTCAAGGCCCTTCAAGATCGTCTCCAACAATGCTATACCATCAGCTTCAACAATGTTGCTCCAAAAATGTCCTCAAGGTCTTCACAACAAGTTTACTAGAAGTTGCTCCAACAATATATTCAATAAGGTTTTCATTGTCAACTCGTCTCTTGTTTGGGTGCCTTAATGTGCAATGACATGTTTCCAGGACTGAATTCAATGCAAGGCATATTTGAAACTCTAACTCTGTCTTTCGGTGTCTTATTAGAAATTATTTCAGTTTTCATTTTGTGTTTTCAAGTTAGATATTGTTTTCAAGTTTTTACATTTATAATTTTATTGCAATGTGGCAGACCGATCAGGGCAGTACAGGAACAACCCCGAGACGAGATGATCACGGAAAGAGGCCAGCAGAAGAACATGTAAAGTGCTAGCATTGCTCTATCTTCAGGTATTTTAGTTATTTACATAATTGAAATAATATTAATTTTGTTCAAATATGCAGACACCTAGCCATGGTACGCCCGATGATTCCCTCTTTGAGGAAGAGCTTTCTTCATCCCTATCTCTAGTGTTCTTGTTGCGAAAAAAGGCATGAGATGCAAGGTCGGAATTTAATACTTTGATAGACGCGCCTCAAACACCTGAAACATAAGAGAGGATAAAACATCTTATGAGCTAGCTAGAAAGATATCAGGTAATAATAAAAAGTCAAAAGGGTATTTTTTTTGTTCTGCATGAGATGAATTGTGATAGTTTGATTTTTAATTTTTACATTGACTAAACTAACAAAAAGTTCTTTTGTATGTAGCATTTTCTGGCACTTGTTGAACCCGGTGTTGGTGGTAGTGGGACACAAGGGCAAGAGATTGCCCAAAAACCCTCTCGTACACCTTCTACTCCTTTAGGTGCCAGCCAAGAAACACACCCTGCCCAAGCAGACACCCAGCCAACTGCTGAACGTGTTGGCAATGATGAGGCTGATATTGCCAACTACATTATTGCGTTTCCTGAAGCTACACGTGTCAGCTCCACAAGGACCATTAATGGCACGTTATTGGTGAACGATGAAGGTGTCCCTATAAAGCATGTACAACTCCCAGGTAAATTTTAATATTTTAACTATTTCATGTACTTTATCTAAAACATATTTATCATGATTTTTATTTTTAAATTAATGATAATATCTTTCTTTCTTTTTCTTTTCTGTGTAGGAAACAATGAGTTCTACAGGATTCTGGAGAGCCATGCGTTGGTAATTTTTGGCCCAACCATACGCACAGGGTGGAATTCCCAGAATTCCAACCTGAAAAAAGAACTTCTAGATTATCTAGAAGCCCTTTTTGGGGTCGGCACATTTGACAGAACAGCGGTGGTTCGGGTAGCCGACAAATATTTGAAATATACCAGGGAAACCTATAGGACGCAATTGCAATTTAACCCTAGATATGATCATCCTCTCACAGTTCCAGAGAGTGAGTGGAGAGCACTCATCCATGACGGAAAAGAGAAAAGGGCAAAGAAAGAAGGAAAAATGCCAACTGGACCCGCAAGGTAAATTACAACTTTAATTCAATAGCTTTAATTTTCTCTATGTATAAAATAAAAGTGTGCTACGTCATATCTGACTTCAATATTTTGATGCTAGGTTGCCTGACACCTCAAAGGCAACCAAAGCTAGGATTGAAAAAAGGGCCATCACAAGCTAGGCCAGGGCGGCTACTTGAAATTAGCCGCAAGAATTGTAATTAAGTAGCTAAACATTTTATAATTAATTGTATCGCCTTCCAACGTTTTTGTAATCCTATCAAATATGATTAAAAATACACAATCATATGTAATGTAGGGTGATGACTTCGGAACAGAAACTACAGAGGAAGATAAAAATATCGTTTTCCATTTCAGCTATCAAGCCGTAGTTGAACGTCGCAGAAGCTTGGGGCAGGTCCCAAGATCCAGAATGCCTGATAAGGTAAAACATTAACCTTTCAATATGTTTGTTTTCGTCCATAAATTTAATGTCTAACAACTTTGTTTAAATCAGGGGAGCAACACTACCAATGAGGCAAATAACCCAGTTTTAGAGCCAGATGTAGATGATCCTCACGTGCAACCTGATCATTGTAGTGGGGACCAGGCCGACAATGCTGCTATCAGTGAGGGCCGTGATGGTAATTAATTTCCACTTATAATTTTTTCTAATTATACCTTGATGGTTGTCCTTATAACTTTTTTTGTTTAAATGACAGAGAATGTTTCCTTTGAGGATCTTACCACCAGAGAGGAAGACAGGGCAACAGTCCCAACGGCGACAACTGGTGCACCAGGTAAATAATCTCATTGCAATTTTTTTTATTAATATTACCTAACTAGTTCAATGATATTTAAAAACTGACAATTAAAATTTAATATTATCTGTTTTTGTAGGCGATGCCCCGTCACTGGATGAGACCAGACATCGTGACAACGCAACTAGGTCAGCGGCGACAACCGGTGCACCAGGTAAATAATCTCATTGCAATTTTTTTTATTAATATTACCGAACTAGTTCAATGATATTTAAAAACTGACAATTAAAATTTAATATTATCTGCTTTTGTAGGCGTCGCCACCGGATGAGACCAGACATCGTGACTACACAACTAGGTCAGCGCCGACAACTGGTGCACCAGGTAAATAATCTCATTGCAATTTTTTTTATTAATATTACCGAACTAGTTCAATGATATTTAAAAACTGACAATTAAAATTTAATATTATCTGTTTTTGTAGGCGATGCCCCGTCACTGGATGAGACCATACATCGTGACTACGCAACTAGGTCAGCAGTGCAGGTCGAAAGGCACGAAACAGGAGCAGAGCACGATGATATTGATGATGTAATTAGGAGCTTTAGAAATAGGAAGAAGAAAAAGAAAATTTGATAATGTAAAATATTGTATTATTATAAGACAAACGTTACCATACTTGGAACGTTTTTTGCCTTATATAAAAAACTCATTTATCATACTATTTTTATGTCAAGCATTAATTGCAATGTTTCCTTGCGTACTTTTTGTTGAATTGTTTTTTTATTAGTTATTAAATATTTTTTTTTATGCTCATGAAAGTAAAAAATGAAATATAGATTGGGTATTGGGGAATTGAGAGTGATGTGAGGGGGGGGGGGAAGGGCCATAAGAGCTTCCACCTTCACGTGGTTGGCCCTGTTTAGTAGAGAATAATTTATTGGAGCGATTTAATCTTGGAGCAAACCTCCCTTGATCCAGCGTAGCAACAAAAAAGTCACTGTGGACTTAGTTGCTACTCTTTCAGATCGTGGGAGGCTTGTTCCAAGTTCATGCGACTCCAATAAATTGTTCTTGAAACGAAGAGGAGCTTATTCAGGTATGTTTTGACATTTTCAACCTATGTTCTAACATTATCATAAGAATGCATCTTAGAGTAAAAAATACTACATCAATTACTTGTATTTATTGTATAGATAATGATGGATTTTGATTGACTTGGCAGTGCAAGTACAAATCCTCTTGCATCATGAGCAACACAACTTGTCAAACAGGGCCATGTCCAGGATATTTTTGCTTGTGCGCTTAACCAGGTTCGTAATGTCACATTTTGTAAGTTCCTTTACAGTTCATAATTCAATATTAAGCTTGTTCATGATTATTATCTAGGTTTTTTGTATGTGTTTTTTCATCTATTTGATTGTAAGAAACTATGCATGTTTCCTATTGTTCACTATGATTTCTCCCATTACCACTCCCAGGATGAATCCGACTTTATTGTTACATAGGTTACTTTATTGTTACTATGATTTCTCCATTTACGATTTCATAGGTTACATCATGTAAAGTTGTCAATCTCAGGTTGGTGATGAGCTTTAGTTCTCCAAATTTGGGGCTTTTCTGATATTTTCTCCCTCATGTCATTCCTGCATCACCTCATTTTTTTAGCATGCCAATTGTCTACCACTTGTACCAATTGGCACATGTCAATCTCTAAGTGGTGCCACATTTCACCTATTTTCAGTGAGAGTTTAGGGTTTCTCTAACATAGCTTCAGAAATCCGATTCAGTGCCTGCTTGAATATCGTCACATAATACTCATGGTTTGGATTAATGAGCATGTTCTGAATGGTTGGTTGATTCATAAGAACCACCCATATAGTCATCTTGAGATATTTCAGAAGTTTTCTCGGGTTTCCTTTTTCACCGTTTCTAGTGGGTGGGATGGTGTGGGGTGATCCATCAATACTGGTGCTCTTGTAGTAGGAAATTTGTTTTTGGGGATATAAAGGAGAATTTGATGTAGATATCCCATTGGATGCATTCATAGATGGGCACGAGAGGTCAAGAATTTAAATTAAAAATATGCAACCTCTAGCATGGCAACCTCAAGGCCGCGAGAGACACTGGTTAAAGATTGTTTTGTGCTGGCCTTAATATAGTCGTGATTTCTTTCTATTATCTTAATGCAAATATATAGTCCGGTCTCATTAAAATGAGGATTGTGGTTGTATTTCTCTTTGGTTGTTTCTCTCTTAATGCTCCGGAAGTTGCCAAAAGTTGCGATAGTTGTTTAGTTTGCCTGTTACAACTTAAAAGTGGTTTTTAGCAATGGGAGTCATGTTTTTTAAGGTTCATACTAATATGAAGATCTTGTAATTCTATATTTAGCATAAGAGAAGATGGCCTCTGCTTTGGGCAGTATGACAAAAATTGCCACATCTACCTCATTGGGTAACAATGGAAAGGGGAAGAAGTTGGGTGAAATGTTTGATAATTATGGCAGACAATTGTCTTCTCTTTCAGTTTTTTCACCCATTTCCTTTAATCGCTCAAGCAGAAGAGGGACTCTGAGATTACGTGACAGAGAGAAGGTAGTTAATACAAGGGCTATGGAAAAGGAGTTGTACTTCAACAAGGATGGCTCAGTGACAAAAAAATTGCAGGTCAGAGAAAAAATTATGTTTAAAGGAAGGTCACCTGCACGTGAAACTTCACTGCGGTGGATCTTTCCTTGTCCACTTATATTTGATTTTAATGTGTTATTTTAATTTTTCATGGAGGTTTGTTTTGGCATATGGTCTGGCATTCAATTGCACACTTACCGAAAGCATTGTCAATTTGTCTTGCAGGCGGTGTAAACAAACTTGTTGATCTTGTTGGAGTCACCCTTGGGGCGAAGGGAAAAATGTTGTCTTGGAGAGCAAGCATGGTTCTCCTAAAATAGTTAATGATGGTGTGACAGTAGCTAAGGAGGTAATTTGTAGATGTGTGCTCTGGTTTTCTTTTTAACGTTGTATTAGTTCCCCCTCTTAAATATCTTAGATTTGGTAGGCATAATTTGAAAACTCAAAGGTGAAAGGAAACATATTTGTTACCCAGTGGTCTACTTGGCCTATGGACTAGCCACATTAGAGCAATGCATAAATATTTTCACAACAATAAAAGGAAAGGGTTATGGCTGAGTCAAATTTTATTGTTATTGACAGTGTAATGAAATGTATCTCAATGCTATGGTTTTGGCCTTTTTATTGGTTGAATTAGAGGAACCAGTTGAAAATATTGGGGCCAAGTAGGTTGGTTTTCCTTTTTGCTGATGGTCTGGTGTATCTAATTGAATTAGTTGCCTAAGGTATTTTTGGTTGCAAACTCCTTTTCATTTTTCATACAGTATTGGCCTTGTGGAAAACATTTGATTGTGTGGTCTTGTTAGATCTACAACATTTGTAGTTGTTTAGTCTTATGGCCGAGGTGCACTTTTATTATGGAAATAGTTGATGAAATATTGTCATTTAATCCTTACTGTAGGGTAGCATGTTGAGAAGTTTCTTGTGAAACATTTGGTATTCAAAATGACACTTGATCCTATATAGCATCATGCAATTGACTTCAAAATTCATATTCAAAGTGTGCCAGACAATTCTTGCAAAATTTCAAATATTTATGTTGTTTTAAACCATTATCTTTTTCATGTATTGGATGCTGAAAATGTGAAAAAAGACTTTGGTATGAAACCAACTGGTGAATAATTTCCAGCAAAACAACCACTTCCAAGACATGATTTAGAAGTAGAACATATGTACTTATGAAGCATAGAAAGATATCCTTGATGTATTGTCAATGTTTGGCTAGGGTTATTTTTGGAGAAAATAACTCCTTATTCCTAGAATAGTGATCTTCAATACAAGTAAATGCCAGAGAAGAGAGATCATCGTGTGACGCAACAAACTGAAATTGGACCCCCAAGGAGAGCTGGTGTGTCTACAATCGCTGTGTCAGCATTTTCCCTTGGTGTACCCCGTTCTTTTCCTCCAGCCTGAGTCTTAATTGACTTCTTCTTTCTTCGAGTTTATTTATCAAATTCGTAGAATTTGATAAATAAATACTATCCACAATGGTTAGACTTTAATTTATATTCCCGACTTTATATTATCTCCAATCCTTATAACCAATGTTTAACTTTCAACACTTTGTATTTATACTCCACGTTTCTTTTTAAATAAATAACTTGTAATGAACTTTCGGCTCTATATTTCACCACCCAACCTTACAACAATCACGCTCCAGACTTATGCTAATTATCCGCCAATCATTTAATTAAAAAATTTCATTATACTCCGACCCCACCTATATATATCAATAACCAATCAAACACTCGTATCGTACCTGGCTATCCTCCGCACACCTTAGTTAACCTCCGGGCAAGTTCAACGTGCGACCACCGTCCGATGGCCCTTCTCCAAATCAACGACTCTTGGCAATTTCGCTCGGCTTCCAACGTAGGGCTTTAACGTGCGATGGCGCGGGTTAAACGGTGGTTTTCCGGGGGTCACTTCGCCACGTGTCACATTCCCTATGGAATCGCTCGCGAATAGGAAATACCACCTACTCCGCAAAAGCGGTGCGATATGGGCAACCCGCTTTTGTGATTCCGCTCATGGTTTTGGTAGAGGGCTTGACCACGGGTGCAAGTCTGGTTCCGCTATCCTTTTTTTTGTTAACTCATGTCCAATCCTCGGGTCAGGTTCCGAAAGCACAACAATTTTGTCTCTTTATTAAGCGGGATTTTTATATTTGAACAGTGTTCACAACCCCGGTTCTTTACACAGACCTCGCCTTCGGGTGGGGTGAGTTCACAAGGTTATCCAAAAATTTACAGGAATTCAAAGACAAAAGAATGGAATTATCAGTACCCAATCGCCTCACAGTTAAACAATTATTCACAATTAGCAGTTCGAGATAATTCAATGGCAAATAAGCTTGGAAATCATTTAACTGGAAACAATTGTTCACACACAGAGGTTTATTGCAGAAATCCCCTCTCTACTCTCCTCTTCCCTCTCTACTTTTATTCATCCAAGGAATTACAATTTATATACATAACATATGGCTCTTCGGTTCCTCTGAGAGGACCGTTCTAGAAATCAAAAGGTCTAATTATAATAATTCAACTAACTGAAATTGTTCGACTCCGACAACTCTAACTAGTCTAAGTAATACAGTCAGCTGAGGTATTGACACCTAGCTGTTACAACTCAAATGTTTTCGAACCCTCCTAGACACAACATGTGGACAAAACCTCCTACATTGCTGGCTAGTGCCTAATGCCCCTGCATCATCATGTGACATAAACATATTAACAAAAGTGAATAGGGAATGATTATTAATTATGGCATACTAAGTTGTCAGTGATTTTGACTATTTGTCTTTAACATGTAAAAATGTTAAATTCCAAACTTACATCATCATGGTTTGGCATCATGAGCTTGACTAATTTTCCACCATGCTCATAATTTCATTGTTGTCTTCATATCTATAAACAACATTTCAAATAATAATAAAAAATTTCTATAAGAAAAATCCAGACCTCCATGCTGCTGCTCCTTGTGAGACAAAGTCAAAATTGCATTACACAATCTGACACATAAGAATCTCCTATATCCCGGTGGTATGTATCCAAACTCTTATAATAGTGTCTTCAAGACTTATGTTGACATTGCCAATGAGAAATTTAAGCAATGAAACATGGAGCCTTCTTCATTGTTGTATATGTAACAATCTTTTATTAATATAAAGATTGATGGTTTTGTCTTTCTGAAAATGAAATGTAAAAATAATTTATTGTGGTCAATTGAAATTTTTTTTTTTTAAGCTTTTCATTATGGAAGGGCGACATAGATATATGCCCTTCTAATTGAAATTCGGACCTGCCCTTCAAATTTTATCACTGTGTGGGACCTTAACAAACAATAAAACTATTCTGTCGCGCATTATATAAAACATATAACAAAACCTTTGTCAAAACTTCAAACGAACCCTTTAGCCGTGGGTATTTCATCACGAATTGATCATTTTACCATGTACCTTCTTCTAGAGGAATATTCTTCCACTTGATTAGGTACTTCATAATGGTTATATGTCAAATAGATATAGAATGTTTATCTATAACTTTTTGTGGTTCAAGAATCAACTTTCATTCTTCATCTAATTTTGGAAGTTCTATTTACATTGGCATATTTTTTCCCAAAACCTTTTTAGGCAAGATACATGAAAAACCTTATGAATGCAAGAAGAAGGAAAATATAACTTCTATACCACTTGTGCAATCCTATGAATAATTATTTAGGGCCATAACAATTTTGCAGTGTGGAAAAAGTCGGCAAAAAGTCCCGACTTTTTGAAAAAATCCTGAATTTTTCCCAGAGCCGACTTTATTGGCCGAATTTTTGCCGACTTTTTCATCCCTGAAAAAGTTGCAATTTTATCCTCGAAGTCCCGACTTTTTGCTGACTTTTTCGAAAAAATCTTGAGTGAGGTAGTTTCTTTAATAATTTTTTAATTTTTTTTGAAAAAATCAGGATTTTTTCCAAAAATGAATATTTTTGTATTTTTTTAGTTTTGCCGAATTTTTCAAAAAACTCCCAAATTTATCGAGTATTTCAACTTTTGGACCCTTGCCAATTTAATCCGACTTCGAATTTTTCCACATTGCATTTTTGAGCTAATTCTTTATTCTTCTTTTTCTTGAATGAAGATTGCTTATAATGCTATAATCTAAAAAATACCCAATTACCCTCCTCAAATTATCTTTCACTTCAATGTTGTTCCCCTTGTTGTTTTATCATGTTTCATGTCATTTGAAGGTTTTCCATAATAATTTTTAAAGTTTCTTTAGTATTTTCCATATGTGACTTTGTTTCCTATACTTTGGACTTATCTTGCAAAAAGTATGAGATACTAGGAGTTGGATATCCATAAAGGGCCTTAAATGGGGAAATTTTAGTAGATGTGTGATAGGTAGTATGATAGTATCATATTACCATTCTTCCTCGAGGAACCCACTTCATCCATTAAGATTGCTTTTCTAAAGAGTAACATTGTAGATAACCTTAAAAACATTTGTTAACTATTTTTGTTTGACCATTTGATTGTGTTTGATATGTAGAACTCATGGAAGCTAGTGTTTCTCCACTCATATTAAATAATTATTTCGAAAAGTTTCTTGCTACTATTACTTTAGGAAAACCATGAAGACTATGAATTTCTTTCATGGACACTTCTGCCACTTGGCTTGTTGTTTATGTACTTTGAGCTCTACAAAAAAATATACAAAATTTGTCTAT